>WNYA01000773.1:0-33000 GCA_019512145.1 Engystomops pustulosus | reverse complement strand
GGACAGTGCTTGATAAGGCCCGGGAAGGACTTGTTAAGGCTCGGGCAGGACTTGTTAAGGCCATGGAAGGACTAGTTAAAGCCCATAAATGTCTTGTAAAGGACTAGGAAGCACTTGTTAAGGCCCGAGCAGGACTTGTTAAGGCCCAGGCAGGAAGTGTTAAGGTTAAGGCAGAACTTGTTAAGGCCCGGGAAGGACATGAAAAGGCCCTTACAGGACATGTTAAGGCCCTGGAAGGACTTGATAAGGCCCAGGCAGAACTTGTTAAGGCCCGGGAAGAACTTACTAAGGCCCGGGAAGGAATTACTAAGGCCCGTGAAGGACCTGTTAAGGCCCGAGCAGGACGTGTTAAGGCCATGGCAGGACATGATAAAGCCCGGGCAGGGCTTGTTAAAGCCCGGGGAGGGCTTGTTAGGACCCTGGAAGTACTTAAGCCCCTGGCAGGACTTGTTAAGTTTCGGGCAAGACTTCTTAAGGCCCTGGCCGGACTTGATAAGGCCTTGGAGGATTTGTTAAGTCCAAGGCAGAACTTGTTAAGGCCTGGACAGGACTTGTTAAGGCCCAGGGAGGACGTTTTAATGCCCGGGCAGGACTTGTTAAGGACCGGGAAGGACTTGTGAAGGCCTGGGATAGACTTGTTAAGGCCCGAGCAGGACGTGTTAAGGCCCTGACAGGACATGTTAAGGACAGAGAAGGACTTGTTAAGGCCCGGGAAGGACATTTTAAGGCCATGGAAGGACTTGTTAACGCCCGCGAAGGACTTTATAAAGCCCGAGCAGGACTTGTTAAGGCCAAGGCAGGAATTACTAAGACCCAGGAAGGACTTGTTAAGGCCCGGGAAGGACTTACTAAGGGCCGGGAAGGACTTGTTAAGGCCCGAGCCGCACATGTTAATGCCCGGGCAGGACTTGTTAAGGTTCGAGCAGTACTTGTTAAGGCCCGGACAGCTTGATAAGGCCCGGGAAGGACTTGTTAAGGCTCGGGCAGCTTGATAAGGCCCGGGAAGGACTTGTTAAGGCTCGGGCAGGACTTGTTAAGGCCATGAAAGGACTAGTTAAAGCCCACAAATGTCTTGTAAAGGACTAGGAAGCTCTTGTTTAGGCCCGAGCAGGACTTGTTAAGGCCCAGGCAGGACTTTTTAAGGTTAAGGCAGAACTTGTTAAGGCCCAGGAAGGACTTACTAAGGCCCAGGAAGGAATTACTAAGGCCCGTGAAGGACCTGTTAAGGCCCGAGCAGGACGTGTTAAGGCCCTGGCAGGACTTGTTAAGTTTCGGTCAGGACTTGATAAGGCCCTGCCCGGACTTGTTAAGTCCAAGGCAGAACTTGTTAAGGCCTGGACAGGACTTGATAAGGCCCAGGAAGGACGTGTTAATGTCCGGGCAGGATTTGTTAAGGACTGGGCAGGACTTGTTAAGGCCTAGGAAAGACTTGTAAAGGCCCGAGCAGGACGTGTTAAGGCCCGGACAGGACATGTTAAGGCCAGAGAAGGACTTGTTAAGGCCCTGGAAGAATATGTTACGGCCCTGGAAGAACTTGTTAAGGACACGGAAGGACTTGTTAAGGCCCGCAAAGGACTTTATAAAGCTTGGTTAGGACTTGTTAAGGCCCGTGCAAGACTTGTTAAGGTCCGGGAAGGACTTACTAAGGCCCGTGAAGAACCTGTTAAGGCCCGGGCAGGACTTGTTAAGGCCTGGGAAGGACTTGTTAAAGCCCTGACAGGACTTGTTAAGGCCAGTGAAGGACATGTTAATGCCCGGGCAGGACTTGTTCCGGCCCGGCAGGACATGTTAAGGCCTAGGAAGCACTTGTTAAAGCCCGGACAGGACTTGTTAATGCCAGAGCAGGACTTGTTAAGGCCAGGACTGGACTTGCTAAGGCTCTGGAAGGTCTTCTTAAGGTCCGGGAAGGACTTGTTAAGGCACTTGCAGGACTTGTTTTAAGACCCGGGCAGGACTTTTTAAGGCCCGGGAAGGACTTGTTGAGGCCTGGGAAGAAAGTGATTTGGCCCGGGAATGACTTGTTAAGGCCCGGGAAGGATTTGTTAAGGCCCGTGCAGGACTTGTTAAGGCCAGGGCACGACTTGTTAAGGCCCAGGAAGGACTTGTTAAGGCCCGGGAAAGACTTGTTAAGGCCTGGCAGTACTAGTTAAGGGCCTTAACATGTCCTCCCCTGGCCTTAACAACTCATGCCGGGCTATTCACAAGTCCTTCCCAGGCCTTAACAAGTCCTGTACGGGCCTTTTCATGTCCTTCCCGGGCCTTAAGAAATCCTGCCTTAACCTTAAAAAGTCCTGCTCGGACCTGAACAAGTCCTGCCCGGGCCTTAGCCAGTCTTGCAAAGGCCTTAACAAGTCCTTCCCGGCCTTATAAAGTGCTTCCCAGGCCTTGAAAAGTCCTTCCATGGCCTTAACAAGTTCTTCCAGGGAGAAACACGTCCTGCTCCAGCCTCAACAAGTCCTTTCCGGGCTTTAACAAATATTTAAATGGCCTTAACAAGTCCTGCCCGGGGCTTGTTAAGGCCCGGACAGTGCTTGATAAGACCCGCGAAAGACTTGTTAAGGCCATGGAAGGACTTGTTAAAGCCCGAGAATGTCTTGTTAAGGCCTAGGAAAATGAGTTAGGAGACAAAGTAACGGTGTTCCTACATGAAGTTAGTGAGTCTTTCTTAGATCGGAGTTGAATAGCCTCCTAGCTCATCCAGCAACAGAGATAATCACGATCTTCTTTTAGCAAGAAATGCATGGAAAACAATGTGCGTCTTATCATTGCCAATCATTGATATTGTCTCGTTAGGAAAATGATCTGAGAAGGACTTGTTATGGCCCAGGAAGAACTTGTTAAGGCTCGAGAAGGACTTGTTAAGGTCCGTGAAGGACTACTAATGACCGCGCAAACTTGTTAAGGGCCGGGCGGCGATGGTGGTTAAGGTCCCGGGCAGGCACTTGATCAGGTTGCCAGGGAGTACTTACTAAGGCCCGGGAAGACTCTTAAAAAGCCAGGAAAGGACGTTTTTTGGCGTGGTTATGACTATTAAGAAGGAGAATGGCCGCGGGAGGGAGTGTGGTCTATGGGTGCCGGTAGGTGACTTGTTAAGGCTGGAGCAGGACATTTTTAAAGGCGCCTACGGAAAGCACTTATAGGCCCGGGAGAAGGACTTGTTAATGAAGGTCCGTGAGAGACTTGCTATGATGCACCATGAGGGCGGGGGGGCAAGACTGTGGTTTTAAGGGGCAAAGGGAAGGGGCACCGGTGTGGGCAGGAAAGGACATTTAAAAAAAGTAGAATGGTCAGAAACAAGTGAAAGGTTTGGGCGTGGGTGAGCGGGTAAGGGGGAAAAGAGTAGGAGAAAGCGCTGAGGGAGACAGGGGGGGGGATAGGATAACCGGAGGAGGGGATCATCGGCGCGAAGCGATGAATAAGAAAATGAAGTTGCGTTATAAAACATGTGAGAACCCGGCGCCATAGAATGGTAAGTATTATGATTGTTGTAGCGTGCTAATAATACTGTCAGCTAGAATTATATGGCGCTACGGAAGTATTTGTTACGGTCCGGGAAGACTTGTTAAGCTGAGCAGGACTTTTTTTAAAGGCCTGGGAAGCCCGTGATAAGGCCTTTTGTTAAGCCCCGGCAGGACTTGTTAATCCCATGAAGGACATGTTTAAAGGCCCGTGCAAGACATGTTATGGCCCTGGGAAGGACTTGATATAAATACCCGGGCAATACTGTTAGGATCTGGAAGGTTCTTGTTAAGAGCATGAAAATAACGACGTTTTACTTATAGTACCCATAGTCAAGACTTTTTTTATAGTACGATTTTGTGCCCCACCGAGTTCAGTGAAAGTTTTTTAACTGTTCTTCTATGGCTTCGCAGTACAACGCCGCGGGTGTGCAGTGAATCATTTTGTTTAAGAGTACCAATACGAAAAGAGACTTGTTTAAGTTAACGGGGCTACACGAAGCAGGTAAATCATGATATTTATTGCTTGACGAACAACGAAGCCACTGGCAAGGTGACCTCTGTTAGGAGGCCCGGTACGACAGACTTTTTAAGCAGGTCTACCCTGGAGCATACTGGATACAATGTATATTGAGACAACCGAGGTGTGCAAGTGGATTTTAGTGACTTGAATGGTTTTACGCAGAGCGAGAATGACCCGAAAAACCCTGCGTCCGCCCTGGAAGGATCTTTCGGGGTGTCTTCATGATATCCGGGGCAAATCTCCCGGCAAGATTGACCCTCTGGGCAGAACAGCCTTCAACCTGTTGTTCCGCTGGCTACTTGGGCCGAGTAAAGTAAAGAGAAAATCCTCCCCTGGGCCCAAGTACTTTGTTACTAGCCCCGACATGCTGATAAGGCCCGGGAAGGACCTTGTTAAGAAGGCTCGGGCAGGCTTGTTAATGTCATGGAAGGACTAGTTTAAAGCCCCATAAAGTCTTGTAAAGGACAGGAAGCACGTGTATAGGCCCGATTCATGACTTGTTAAGAGCCCAGCAGGAAGTGGTTTTCCAAGAGTTAATGCAGGAACTTTGTTATAGGAGATCTAATTGAGTATAAGTGATCCCGGGAAGGATATGTCAGAAATATGTGCCCTTGGTAGCTAAAGGACATGTTTCGCCACTGGGGTGCCCTTGTAAAAGGACTTGATAAGGCCCAGGCATAACTGTGGTGGTGTGAGGAAGATAGCCAGACTGGGAAGGTAATCTTACGTCAGGGAGTGCTCGCCAGGGGATAGTGGAGAATTATCGTTATGACAGTGCGCCGACCGTGAACTGGACCTTTTAAGTACTGTCCCGAGGCATAGACCGTGTTATGGGCCAGGGGCATCACATGCTTGACACCGCCCGTCGGGCAGGGCTATGTTTAAAGCCCGGAGGTTAGAGTGGATGCGGTCATTGGGAGTGTAAGGGGTGTAGACGCCTTGGCTAAGACTTACTTTACCTTTAAAGCCCCTGGGCATAGACAATGGGGTGAACCTTTTCTACTTCCAAAAGAAAACATTCTTCGTCGGGTCAAATACACTCGACTGCTTCCTTTAGTTGAGACTTGGCTCCTGAGCGCGAGGTGCCGGCCACCTTGGTCGTTGATAATGCGCCTATTGGCGGCTCTCTGTTCACTAGCAATATGATTCTTTTAGATGCTGTAGTTTCTCAAGCTTCAATTGAACTCCGCTCTTTTACTACGAGTTCCACGGCCTCGCCCACTCTGATTAATCCACCGCTATATTGAGGCCTGGTGGAACAGTGGACTGTTTAAGATAATTTAGAAGGATAAAGAGTATGAGAACGATGTCTCGCATCTATTAGAGTGCAGGCCTTGCATGGCGCAGCCGTGCAGGACCAGTGGTACATTGTTTCTCTCTGACTTCTAATCCCCGTGCGTGACTTCCTATTCCTCCCATGCCCGGTCCTCACGCATGTACCGTTAACGTCAGGCCCTCTTCCTGCCTGTTCCTTCACACCGACCCGCGCCTTCCTGCCCTGGTCAAAGGACATGTTACGGCCGCTGGAAGAACTTTTTAAGCCATGGAAGGACTTGTTAAGGGCCGCCCTAAGGACTTGATGCTCGCGGTTAGGACTTGTTAAGGGCGCGTGCACAGACTTGTTAAATGCCGGCGTCAGGGACTTGTTCCAAGACCTCCAGTGACAGTGCACATTATTAAAAAGTCTCCCCATTAAAGTTTGCATCTACATGTATAAAGAACTCCTAAAGCCGCCTCGGGAAGGATCTTGAATATAATTCACCCCCAGTGCAGCGACACTTTAAGAGATTGTGAGGTCTTGTTTACCATGTCGACTACTCCTTGCGCTCAGTCGAAGGACTTGTTAGGTCACTGGCAGGTATCCGATGAGTGCTCTTGGGTGCGGAAAACCTTGGGTTTCGGCCGTCGGGCAGCCCGTGACGCTACTTTGTTTACAATCTGTATATGCCGCGTTATGAAGCAGTATAGACACTTGTTAGAGACGCAAGGTGGCAGGACCATTAAGTTAGGTGAGCCAGCCGAGAATAGGACTTTAATCACTAAGACGCCACACGGAAGGACTTGATTAAGTGAACCGTCCAGCGGAAGGACTTGTTAAGGCCCGAGCAGTAGCATGTTAACGAGCCCGGCCAGTGCTTGATAGGTCGGCTGGAAGGACGTGTTAGGCCATAGCTCAGGGCGGGCATGTCTCTGGTGCACCAGGAAGGACTGACATGCTACGTACAAAGCCCGCCCGGGAAGGAAATTCACACTTTTTACGAAAGAAAAAAGCCTTATAGGGCCCGTGAAGGACCTGTTAAGGGGTTCGCCTCGAGCAGGACCTGTTAACGTAGCAGCTCTTCCGTCTTCCGGCACGAATGCGTTAAAGGCTCCGGTTTCTTTAGACATTGCGTTACGCGTTTAACTTGATGCCTGCGGGAAAGGACCTTCTGAATACCGTGTGGCAGGCAGTTGTTAAGAGGCGCCCTGCCGCTTGTTAAGAGGTGGCCCTGGCCGAATCTGTGTTTAGCCGTGGCCCAGGAACCTTGGTCCATGAGTCTATACTAATGATAATAACTGTCGCGTTGGTAAAGGGAGGACGACGGTACAATTTTCTCCTCGCACAGGCAGCCAACTTGTTAGTCCGCCTGGACAGCTACCGAACTGTAGATCACCAGGCCTATATGAAGGATACTTGGTTATGCAATTCCTATGGCCCGGTGCTGGCAGAGGATTGTTAAAAGGTTTCCTGGCGGTAATCCTGGCATAGTATGACTTGTTAAGGACCTAGGAATGAACTTGTTATGATTGTTAATTCAAGTCCCTTATGGCAAGACTTGTTTTAGGCCTGCTAGGAACGTGTTTTAAGAGCCAAGAGAAGGTACTTAGGTTAAGGCTGGTAAGGACTGTTACGTAAAGCCCTGAGGATAAACTGTGATAGTGCCCCTGGCAATAGTGTTAAGCAAAACCGTGCCTTCTGGGGCCGGCTGAGCATAGTGATGAAGCTTTCGGGGTAGGACTTCTGTTACGATACATGACTATTTACAATATTGCATTTGGCACAAATTTAACCATTTTTCTAAAGGGTTTCCGCTTATTCGTCTCTTTCTTTTCCTTAGTCCCTTGGCAGGACTTTCTTTATATAATCACATGTAGGGACATGTTTAAGGCCTAGTGATAAGACATGTATAAAAGACGCGCGGAAGAACTAAGGGACTTGATAAAATAACTCGGGAAACTCAGGCCAGGACGCCTTTCTACAGACGAATCGGGAAGGTCTTGTTTAGTAGTACATAACTAATGATTCAGATGCGTGTCACGCAGTGGCATTACTTGTTTCGGTTTCCTCGCTCAGATTCGGGCTCGGGCAGGACTTGTTTAAACGCCCAAAAGGAATGTCCTCAGGCAGGTGACAATTTGTATAAAGTAGCACAGGGAAGGGACTGTATAGTATGCATGGCTATCAAACCCCTGGCCCTGGAGTGAACGTGACTAACCTGGCGTTGAGAGGTCTTGTTAAGGGCCGCGGTTAGGACTTTGTTATTAAGGGGAGGCCGGGAAGGATTTATGAAAGGCCGGTCGGGCAGGATATTGTTACACCGATCCCTGGCAGAGACTTGTTAGGCCCGGGATGCGACAAATGTAGGTTTGCCTCTGCGCATTTACATGGTGGATGGCCTGGAAGGACTGTTAATGGTACCCTGGAAGGGAACTTGTTTGTGCGCCTGGCAAGACTTGATTAACAGTGCCCGGGGGCTGGGCAGGCCTTGTTAGAAAAAAATGTGATTTAATGTACAAGTTCCCAGTGACATGATGCTATTGCATAAAGGTGCCACGTGAAGGACTGGTTCAGGTTGCCGGGTAGTGACATGTTAATGGTCCGTACCTATGGAAGTACTTCGTTAAGTTAGCCTTGTAATGTCCTGTAAAGGCAGCTCAGGAAGCACTTGTTTAAGTGGCTCCTGGGCAGGACATAGTGGAAGGAACGGGCAATGGGAAGGACTTGTTAGTTACCATTAGGAAGAGCTTGTTAAGTGCCCCAGCTGGGGGTCGCCAAGATGCGGGATGTTAAGATGGAGTGCTACGGGCTGACGAACAATTGGTTCTAGGGCCAGAGACGTGGACGTTGTTAATTAGAAAGGCCATGGAATGCCTATGTTAACAGATAAGAGCATGGCGGCCCCGCGCTTGTCTAAGTGCGCGATCAGTGTGACTTTTTTTTAAGTCTTAAGGGTCGGATTGTCAGATTTATTATGCGCCACCGGCCATCGAAGGGAACATTGACACAGAAAGGGCCCTGTCAGGACTCGTTTATATAAAAGCTCCGGGAAATTTGCTCGTGGTATGAGAAACTTCTAATTAAAAGGCCCGTGCAAGTGCGTGTTGGTTGAGGCCCCCGGTCTAAATGGACTGTGGTTTTAATCTGCCACGAAAACCTGACTTTTGAATCGGACTCTTGCAGCAGGTCTTTTTGTTTATTGCTGTGAAGACGACTTGTTAAGGCCTCACTTGAGCACATTTCGAATGTAGAGCCCTCTTTTGACAAGGACTATAGTAGTACGGGTCCTCGAATGCCGGACGTTAATAATACAAGGCATCGTAGTTTAGTTTGACTTGTTAAGGCCAAGGCACGGACTTGTAGGGCCATGTAAGGACTTTCTTCCTACGACCCAGAAGGACTTTTAAGAAGGCCGCAGTAAGGATCTTACTAGGCCCGGGAAGGCTGTTTAGAAAGCCCCGAGCAGTACAGTGTTAACGCTCGGGCTAGGAATTGTGTAAGAGGCCCTGGAAGGAACTGTTTAAGCCCCTGTCAGAGACTTGTTAAGAAGGCCCGGGCAGGACTTGTTACGGCCCAGTAAGGAATGGTTTAAGTTTCGTTCGGGGGCAGTACTTGTTAATGCCCTGGCCGGACTTATAAGGCTTGGAGGACTTGTTAAGATCTGCAAAGGCAGAATCGCAAGTCCGGCCCCCGAAGGACTTGATAAGCTCGGGTAGGCCTTTTAAGGCCTACATGCAAGACATGTTAAAGGCCCGGGAAGGACTTGATCATGCCGGGCAGGACCTGTTAATGATCTGTGGGCTTGTTAAGGCGCGTGAAAAAGGACTTGTTAAGGTACTGCAGGATTCGATGAGGGCCTTGGGCAGTACTTGTTTTCGGCCCGGGCAGGGACTTTATAAAGCCCGAGCAAAGGACTTGTTAGGCCAAGGCAGGACTTGTTCGGGCCGCTTAGAGGAATTACTAAGGCCGCCGGGAAGTGACTACTAGGCCGGAGAAGGACTTTTTAATGCCCGAGCCGTATCATGTTTCATCATCTCCGTACAGGACTTTTTAATGCCCGTCGGTACATTTTCATCTGCATGGACTGGATCTGGGTCCCTTACCTGTTTCTTTCTGCCGGTTTGACCTTCCTGGAAGGACTTTTTAGAGGCTTCGGTCAGAACATGTTGAAGAAACTCATGGATGACTAGTTAAAGTCCGTAATTTCTTGTAAAAAGGCCTAGGAAGTGAAGGCAGCTTGTTAAGGCCCGGGCAAAAGGACTTTTGTTAAGGCTCTGGAAGGACTTGTTAAAGCTTGAACACAACAAACGGAAACTTGTTAGGCCAGTGAAGGGACATGTTAAGGCCTAGTAAGCACTTGTAAAGGCCCAAGCAGGGACTGGTTAAGGGCCCGGGCGGGACTTGTTAAGGCCTGTGGAAGGAACTTTTAAGGCCCTGGAAGGCTTGTTTTTAAGAAAGCCGCGGATCCAGACTTGTTAGGCCGGCGGGCAGGACTGTTAATGCGCCGGGAATGACTTACTAAAATGCCCGGGATTAATTAAAAAAAAAAAAACTAGATGTCCCGTTAAGAACCTGTTCATCACTTGGAGGGAAAGGTGAGGGGGAAGAGTGGAGAGGGTAAGGGGGGAGGGGGGGGTATATGGGTGATGGACGTGAGGGTAATACGGAAAAGAGGAAGAGGAGGGAGGGGTAGGCATAGGTCCCAGTTGGTCAGCTCGTTTCCTTATGTATCCCGTTCGGAAGGTACTTTTTAAAGCCCGGCAAGGACTTGTTAAGGCCAGTGAAGGAGCATTTTAATATGTGCCCGAGCAGGACTTGTTCCGTCCCGTCCAGTACATGTAAGTTTTCCTACGAAGCACTTGTTAAAAAAGTCCCGACGTACTAGTTATCGGCCTCGGTCCAGGACTTGTTAAGAGGGGGGGGAGATAGTAGAAGGAGGGAGTGGGAGAAGAAGAATAGGGTGGGAGTAGAAGGAGAAGGATGTGGAGGAAATGGAAGAGAGGTATCGCCGGCATCCCGCTGTTCCCGTACGCTTTTTTCCTATGGCGTGGCTTCTCCGGCTTTCCTTTCCTGATTTTTCAGGCACTGTTATGACTTGTTTTAAGGGCCTGTGCAGGACTTGTTAAGGCCCAAGAGGACTTGTTAGGTCGCGTGAAGGACTTGCTTTTCCCCGCAAGACTTGTTTAAGGCCTGCGGGCAAGGACTTTTAAAGGCCGCAGGAAGGACTTGTTGAGGCCGGGGAAGAAAGTTTGTGGCCCAGGAATGACTTGTTAAGGCCTCGGGAAGGATTTGTTAAGGCCCAGGCGAGGCAGGACTTGTTAAGGCCAGGGCAGGACTTGTTAAGGTCCCAGGAAGGACTTTTAAATCAGAAAGGTCCCAGGAAAGATCGTTGCATAGGTCCTGGCTAGTCTGTAAGTTATTCTAGTTAGTCTCTTACAGTTGTTTGTCCTATGCCTCTGGCGCTTACAGAACAATCATGGCCAGTACGGGTTATTCACAAATACCTTTACCAGGGCCTTAAATGAGCTACTGTACGGGCACAGTAGTGAATATACATGATACCTAGGATATGCCCTGGCTGTATAATGAATCTACCTGAATCCTTACCGTTCAAAAAGGCACTACGCTCAAAGCGGATATCAATTGCCTGAACAGTCCTGCAGGGCGGGCCTTAACCAGTTCTTGCCACAGGCTAGTAAGCGCCTTAACAAGTTCCTTCCGCTTGCCTTAGCAAGTCCTTATCCCGTGGATTACAGCTAAAGTCCTGGTGCCAATCTGTGGTCCCATATCAAGTTCACTCACACACTCGCTGGTGGCCTTAACTAAAGTCTTCCCAGTCCCGTGGGCTCGCTACCACGTGTAGCCTGCTCCATTCCGGCGTCGCACAGCGTGCCTCCCACCCTGGCTCTTAACAAATATTAAAGGTGCCTATTAACCAGAATTCCCGTTTATGGTTGACCCTGACACAGTGAGCTTGTTATAATGACGGTCCTCCACCGCGAAGCACTGTTAAAGAAGCGGCACTGCAAGACTTCAACTGTTGGCCCCGGAGCAGGGACTTGTGTACGTGCCCTGGCTCGACACGGACTTGATTAAGACGGTCGCCAGAGGGAAGAGTACTCTGTCAATATACATTGGTGGGGTCGGGACAAGACATTATCTGAAGTAATCCGGGGCATTACGGTCTTGGGCTAATGCTCAGGAAAGAACAGACATCTTGTTATGGCCCGGCGGAAAGGACTTTCTTAAAAACCGGGATGTAGCTTGTAAGTCCCCTGGGCATGTGAACTTAGGTTAGATTATGCTGATCCAGGGGTAAGATCTTGTTAAGTTTACATCTGGAAGGTTCTTGATTAATGCCGGCATGGAGTAAGTCTTTGTGGTAAGTAATGCCCGTTCAGCGTACTGTGTTTAACAGAGAACAGGCGGAAAAAGATGGTTTGATAAACCTGGGTAAGGATGTGACCTGGTTTTGTCCAGGCCATGGAAGGTAATGTGCCTTAACTACATCTGCTCTTCCTCGGGCTTATAACAGGGGTCATCTCTTGTCGACGGGCCTGTACAATCCAAGCACTGTCCAGGCCTATACAAGTCCTGCCAAGGGAGACGCTTAGGCAGTCCTTCCCGGGAATTATTAAGGCCGCGTGAAGGGGATTATTTAAGTGTACTCCGGCAGGACTTGTTTCAGAGGCGCTGATGGCAGGAACTTGTTTTTGGGCTCTGATCTACATGACTTGGTTTTTAATTTTTGTTTTCTTTTTTTCTTGATTTTTTTTTTTGTTTTTTTCGTTTTTTTATGTTTTTTTTTCTTTTTTGTGGGGGTACATGTTATTTAGAAGGTGATTTGTGTTGTGTGCCGACAGTGGAAGACTGAATAGGGCGCGAGCAGGACTTCTTAAGTGGAGCCGGGCAGGTAGGAATACTTGTTAAAGTTTGGAGGCAGATCGTGAAGGTCGTGTAGTGTCAGGCCCTGGAGTGGACTTTTAAGACCGGAGCTTAGAAATTGTTAAGAGGCCTTTTGTGCAGAGATGCTTGCTGTACCAGCGCCGCGTCACATAACTAACATTAATTCGGCCCATAGTAAACGACTAGTTAGGGCGCAGGACAGGACTTGGGCTGTGGAGTTCCCGGAATGGTGACTCCTCTTAACCGGGTCGGCGTGCGTGACTTGCTAGTGCGAGTCGCGCGCCAGACTTGTTAATGCGCCAGGGCCCGGGATCGGACCTTAAGGAGTTTTGCGGGCCACGGCCCATGGACACTATGCTTGGAGTGTGATGCCTCGTGGAACCTTTAGTTAAACTGTCCTTCTGGACGGAATCTTCTACAGAGCCCGGGAAAGAATCGTGTGTTTGGGGCCCAGGGATCCACTTGTGTGAGGGCCGCACGTATCGGAAAGGATTTGTTATAAGGCCCGGAGCAGGGACCATATGATAAGTGCCATGGCCACCGATCTTAGCATTAAACCTGGGAAAAAGAAGGGGAACTCCGGCCGGACCTGAGAGGGGAAGCGACAGATGCAGTATAGCCCTAGGACCGACTTGGGTTAGGGCTGTGTCGGCTCAAAAGTCAACTTGCTTATTGAGTGTCCCCAGTTAGAGGACAAGTACGCAGTTAAGGGCCGCTAACAGGTCCGCCCTGGGCCTTAATCATCGCAACCCTGCCCGGGCTATTCACAAGTTCTTTTCGCGGGCGTGCTTAAGCAAGTCTGTAGCGGGCGCTTTCTGTCGGGCGTGTGCAACTTGTAGTCGGTCCCGCGAGCTAATTCAAATCACCACAAATCCCCTGGCAACATCAAAATCCTTGTTGCCATCAGTGCCGTAACAATATCCTAACTCAGTGCTCTTATGACGTGCCGCCAATGTGAATTTCGTGCCGGAGCCTTAAAACCATGGGTCTTGCTGCATGCTATTGTCGATGTGCTAAAGTGAAAAACCTAAGGTCTCGCGAATTTATCGAGGGATGTCTGTTGCTAGGTGATGTGGAGGCTAGGTAACATAGGGTTATGGTTTAGGCATTGCAAGGGTGCTGCCGCGCAGAAATCTCTACACAGAGAATATGCCTTCAAGCGGTGGACACATCTAAATTCAAGGGTACTGAAACAACTGCGATTCGCGGTGGTAGGCAGCCTAATCACTTCATTTCGCCTTGAACTACAATCAGGACGGACGACCGTCAATGAGAGTAAGATACTCACGTGTAGGTGGTTTTTCCACATGGTGTTATGCATTATGTAAATGACCTGTCATAATAGAAGCTAAAATTCGCATAAAAATCTATGAACTCAAGCCAAAAAGATACAACAGAATAAAAAAACTTTCTGCTTTGATCAAAAAAAACAAAAAAAAATGCAGTGAGTTAGTGTGGGCAACTGACTGATAAATTTTCCCACGAACTTAGCACCTTTAAGCAAACAGTAATACAAATGTGGCATGCAAAAACAATGTTGTGCATCTTATCATTGAGTGGATTGTCTTGTTAGTACACGAGTTAGGGAGTCATAATACCTAACGTGTGTTTCTTTTCATAACATGAAGTTAGGTGGGCTCTCGAGATCGCGAGAAGTTATCTAGGCCTCCTAGCGCATTCAGCAACAGGTAATTCGCGCATAAAGCACCAACTACTACAACCCCGAAACATATCTTGGTTGAACAGTCAGAACCCGCCGCCACGGGCCCTCCTCCGAGACTCCCGTAAGGGGGCCTCGACTAACTCGGTGGGCTACCATAGCATCTCTCCCGCTCCCCCTGGAATCCCGTCGGGACCTGTACGTACGTGTATGAGTTTGAAACCACCGGATCAGCCCTTCCACCCCTCAACTGCTTTACAGGTGAAGATGGTTGCAAGCGACAGATGAACGTACGTCCCTCCCGAGCCTAAGCCCTACGACCAAAAGTCTCATACCACAATGTACTACTTCAGCCCCGGCATCACTAAACCTGTCCACTGGCAATCAACAAAGTCCGCATCAGAGTGTAGCACCCACACTCACCTTCTCTCGCCGCCGCAACCCCAACTCTCCTCTCTAATCCCCTATGCTCCCAGCCTATTATCTCACATTATAGGTTCCCTATCCAATCAGCAACCCGCATGACTCCAGCATGTTCCACTCCCTCACCCCACGTCACTCCACTCCCAGGGTCAGAGAAAAAATCCCCTAATCAGCGACACTTTGCTCGCGTATATAGCAATACAATGCATGGAAACAATGGCGTCTTACATGAGGTTGTTCCTGCAAACAAAATTATTAGGACATACACAAATAACAGGTACCTACATTAGGTAGTGAGTTTCTCGGTACAGATGGACTTGAACAGGCCTCCAAGCTCATTCACACAGAGACTAATCACAACCTTGCTGTTTTAGGCAGAAATGCATCGGAAAACAATGTGCCTTAATCATTGAGGTTGTCTTGTTAGAAAATGAGTCGGAGACAGAAGTAACGGTGTTCCTACATGAAGTTATTGATTCTCTCTCAGATCGTCGGATGTTGAATAGCCTCGCAGCTCTTCAGGCAACGAGATAATCCAACAATCAGCTTAGCTCTTTTTAAGCTAAGAAATTTCATGGAAATCGATGTGTGGCGTCTTATCATTGAGGTTGCTCTTGTTGAAACAACGATTAGGAGGCAATAGTAACGTATGGTTTCCTCCACATGAAGTAAGTTGGTGTCTCATTAGAATCCGAGTGGTGAGTGCCTCCTCCTAGCGCATTACAAGCACACAGAGCATCATTCACTAAGTTTGGCTTCTCTTTAGCAAATATGCATACAGGAAAACATGTGCGTCCAATGTACTTATACATTGAAGGTTGTCTTGTTAGGACAAAAAATGAGGTAAGATAAGACAAGTACCGGTGTATCCTACAGTGAGTTATGATTTCTCTCATCATATCGGAGTTGAATACCTCCTAGCTCATTCAGGCAACAGAGATAATCACGATCTTAGCTCTTTTAGAGCGCAGAAATGCATGGAATAATGTGTGTCTATCATTGAGGTTGTCATTGTTGGAAAAGTGAGTTAGGAGGCAAAATAACAGTGTTTCTCTAAGCATAAGTCAGTAACCATGGCTTAGCCTTTTGAGTTCTCTTAAGATCTGAGGCTAAAACCTGCTAGCTCTTATTCAGTCAACTTGATATTTTCACATTTCACGATGTAGCTCGTATGGCAAGAAATGCATGGAAATCATGTGTGGTGTTATATAATTAGGCCTTTGTCTTGTTAGGAAAAACGAGTTAGGAGGCAAATGTAACGGTATTTCTACAGTGATGTGTTAGGGTTGGTCTCTTTTAGATGGGGAGCTGAATAGCCTCCCAGGCTCACTGCAGCAACAAGATATCAACGGATCTAACCGCCTGCTTTTAAGGGGGCACAAGAATGCATGGATAAAAGCCATTGGCGTTCTGTCACTTGAGGTTGTCTTGTTGGAAAATAAGGTATGGAGAAAAGTAACGGTGTTCCTACATAAGTAGTAAGTTGTCTCTCTTAGATTAGAGTTGAACGCGTCCTCCTGCTCCATTCAGGCAACCAGATAGGAAATCACGACTTCAGCTCTTTTAGCAAGAAAGTCATGTGAAAACAATGTGGCTCTTATGCACTGTGCAGGTTGTGTCTGGTTAGGAAAATGATAGAGAGACAAAGTAACGGTGTTCCTACATGAAGTTTACTGATGTCTCTCTTATCGAGGTTGAAATGCCGTCCTAGCTATTCAGGCAACAAATAAACATCACGATTTAATCTGCTTTAGCAGACATTGCATTGAAGCATTTGGCGTCTTATCATTGAGGTTCGTCTTGTTAGGAAAATGATAAAGGATACTAAGTAACGGTGTTTCTATCATGAAGTTAGTGAGTCCTCTCTTAGATGTGAGTTAAATAGGTCCTCGCTACTTTCAGCACAGAGATCAATCACGAACTCTTGGCCCTTTGTGCATGAAATGCATGAAACCCCAATGTGGTGCGTCTTTATCTATCTTTGAGGTTTGTCTTGTTAAGTAAAACAGGTTAGGAGACAGGTACTGGTGTTCTAGCATGAAGTTAGGTGAGTCTCTACTATAGATAGAGTTAATAGCCTCCTGTCCTAGCTCATTAGCACCACGAATACATATCACATCTTAGCTCTTTTAAATGCATGAGAAATGCATTGAAAACAGGTGTGCTCTTATCATGTTGAGTTGCTCTGTGTTAGGACAATATGTTTAGGGACTAATATTAATGTGTTCCTACCATGAGTCTTGTGAGTCTTCTTTAGATCTAGAGTTGAATAACGGGTCCTAGTCTCATTCACACAGAGTGCATCACGATCTTAGTCCTTTAGCACAAATGCATGAAAAACAGTGTGCCTCTATCATTGAGGTGTCTTGTTAGGAAAATGAGTTAGGAGACAAAGTACTGTGTGTTCTAGCATGAAGTCATTGTGAGTCTCTTCTTAGATATGAGCAGAATACGCTGTCCTACTCATTCGCACACGAGATTGCAAAACATTAGCTCCTTTTGTTAGCAAGAAATGCATGGACAACATGTCGTCTTATCATTGAGGTGTTCCTGCGTAGGACAAATGAGTTAGACACAAATAACGTTGTTCCTACATGATTAGTGCTCTCTTAAGATCTAAGAGTAAATGATAGGCTACTTCATTCATCAACTAGATATTTCACGAATCCATTCGAGCTCCTTTTAGCAAGAAATCGCTGAAACAAATGTGGCGTCTTATTTTCATTGAGGTTATCTTGTCTAGGAAAATGAGTTGACTCACAAAAGTAACGGCTGTTCCCTGCTACATGTAGTTGGTGATCTCCAGTTCTTAGATCTAACGAATGAATCGCTAGCTCATTAAGCAACATGAGCATCCTTTACGACTTAGCTCTTTACAAGAATGCATGGAAAACAATGTGGTCTTATCTAGGGTTGTCTTGTTAGGAAAAGAGTTAGGAAGACAAAGTAACGGTGTTCCTACATGAAGTTAGTGATCTCTCTTAGATGGAGTTGAATAGGCTTCCTAGCTCAGCATGTCAGCATAAAGAGAAATCACGATCTTAGCTCTTTAGCAAGACTGCATGGAAACATGTGCGTCTTATCATTGAGGTCTGGTTGTCTTGTTAGGAAAATGAGTTAGGAGACAAAGTAGACATGGTGTTCCTAAAATAAGTTATGATCTCTTCGATTAGATGGAGTTGAAAGCCTGCCAAGTCCATTCAGCAACAGAGACAATCACGACTTAGCTCTTTTAGCAAGAAATGCATTGAAAACAGTGTGGCGTCTTATCATTGAGGTTGTCTTGTTAGGAAAATGAGTTAGGAGACAAGTAACGGGTGTTCCTCAGCTGAAGTTAGTGGTGTCTCTTAGATTAAGTTGAATAGGCGTCCTAGCTCATTCAGCAACAGAGACAATCACGATCTTACTCTTTAGCAAGAATGCATTGAAACAGTGTGCGTCTTACATGAGTTTTTCTGTTAGGAAATGACGTTAGGAGACAAAGTAACGTGTGTCCTACATGAAGTTAGTGAGTCTCTCTAGTAGTAAGGTTGAATAGCGTCCTAGCTCATTCAGCACAGCAGACAGAGACAATCACGATCTTAGCTCTTTAGCAAGAAATGCATTAAAAACAGTGTGCGTCTTATCATTGAGGTTGTCTTGTTAGGAAAATGAGTTAAGACAAAGAACGGTGTTCCTACATGAAGTTAGTGAGTCTCTCCTAGATTAGAGTTGAATAGCGTCCTAGCTCTTCAGCAACAGAGACAATCACGATCTTAGCTCTTTTAGCTAGAAATGCATTGAAAACAGTGTGGTCGTTCTATCATTGAGGTTGTCTGTTAGAAAATGAGTTAGAGACAAAGTAACAGGTGTTCCTACATCTGATTTAGTGAGTCTCTCTTAGATTAGAGTTGAATAGCGTCCTAGCTCATTCAGCAACAGAGACATCACGATCTATGCTCTTTTAGCAAGAAATGCATGAAAACAGTGTGCGTATCTTATGCATTGAGGTTACTGTTAGAAAATGAGTTAGAGACAAAGTAACGGTGTTCCTACATGAAGTTAGTGTGAGTCCTCTCTTTTAGATTAGAGTTGATAGTGCGTCCTAGCTCATCATCAGCAACAGGACAATCACGATCTTATTTGCTCTTTTAGCAAAAAATGCATGAAAACAGTGGGTCGCTTATATATTGAGGTTGTCTTGTAGGAAAGTGAGTTAGAGACAAAGTAACGGGTGTTCCTACATGAGTTAGTGAGTCTCCTCTTAGATTAGAGTTGAATAGCGTCCTAGCTCATTCAGCAACAGAGCAATCACGTCTTAGGCTCTTGTTGCAAAGCGATTTGAAAACAGTGTGCGTCTTATCATTAGGTGTGCTTGTTAGGAAAATGAGTTAGGAGCAAAGTAACGGTGTCCTACATGAAGTTAGGAGTCTCTCTAGATTAGAGTTGAATAGCGCTCGCTCATTCAGCAACAGAGACATCACGATCTTAGCTCTTTTAGCAAAAATGCATTGAACAGTGGTGCTTCTTATCTATGAGGTTGTCGTTGTAGGAAATGAGTAGAGGACAAGTACGGTGTTTCCTCATGGAGTTTGAGTCTCTCTTAGATTAGAGTTGATAGCGTCCCTCTTCATCAACAGAGACAATCACGATCTAGCTCTTTTAGAGCAAAAATGCATTGAAAACGTGTGCGTTTACATTAGAGTTGTTCTGTTAGGAAATGAGTAGGAGACAAAGTAACGGTGTTCCTACATGAAGTTAGTGCTCTCTCTTAGATTAGATGAATAGGCTCCTAGCTCATTCAGCAACGAGACAATCACGATCTTAGCTCTTTGCTAGCAAGAAATGCATTGAAAACAGTGTGCGTCTTATCATATGGTTGTCTTGTTAGGAATAAGGTTAGGAGACAAAGTAACGGTTGTTCCTACATGAGAGTGTGAGTCTCTTCTAGATTGACAGGTTGAACTCGTCCTAGCTGATTCAGCACAGAGACAATCACGATCTTAGCTCTTTTTGCCAGAAATGCATTGAAAACAGTGTGCGTCTTATCATTGAGGTTGTCTTGTTAGGAAAAATGAGTTAGGAGCAAAGTAACGGTGTCCCTACATGAAGTTATGAGTCTCTCTTAGATAGAGTTGAATGCGTCCCTAGCTCATTCGGCAACAGAGACAATCACGATTTAGCTCTTTTAGAAGAAATGCATTGAAAACGTGTGCGTCTTATCATTGGAGGTGTCTTGTTAGAAAATGAGTTAGGAGACAAAGTAACGGTTTCTACATGAATTAGTGATCGTCTCAGAATTGAGTTGAATAGCGTCCTAGCTCATTCAGCAACAGAGACAACCACGATCTTAGCTCTTTTAGCAAGAAATGCATTGAAAACAGTGTGGCGTCTTATCATTGAGGTTGTCTTGTTAGGAAAATGAGTTAGGAGACAAAGTAACGGTGTTCCTCACATGAAGTTAGTGAGTCTCTCTTAGATTAAGTTGAATAGCGTCCTAGCTCATTCCAGCAACAGAGCAATCACGATCTTAGCTCTTTTAGCAGAAATGCATTGAAAACAGTGGTGCGTCTTATCATTGAGGTTGTCTGTTAGAATGAGTTAGGAGACAAAGCAACGGTGTTCCTACATGAATTGTGAGTCTCTCTTATGGATTAGTTGAATGCGTCCTAGCTCATTCAGCAACAGAGACAATACGATCTTAGACTTTTAGCAGAAAGCATTAAAAACATGGTTGTCCTTATTAATTGAGGTTGTCTTTGTTGGAAAATGATTAGGAGACAAAGTAACGGTGTTCGCTACATGAAGTTAGTGAGTCTCTCTGATTAGAAGTTGAATAGCGTCCTAGCATCAATTCACACAGAGACAATCACGATCTAGCTCTTTTAGCAGAAATGCATTGAAACAGGTGCGTCTTATCATTGTGAGGTTTCCGTTAGAAAATGAGTTAGGAGACACAAAGTACGGTGTTCCTACATGAATTAGTGAGTCTCTCTTAGATTGAAGTTGATAGCGTCCTAGCTCATCAGCACAGAGACAATCACGATCTTAGCTCTTTTAGCAGAAAGCATGTGAAACAGTGTGCGTCTATCATTGAGGTTGTCTTGTTAGGAAAATGAGAGTTAGGAACAAGTATACGTGTGTCCTACCACATGAAGTTAGTGAGTCTTTCTTAGATTAGAGTTGAATAGCGTCCTAGCTCATTCCAGCAACAGAGACAATCACGATCTTAGCTCTTTTAGCTAAGAACATGCATGAATGCAACAGTGATGCGTTCTTACATTGAGGTTGTCTTGTAGGAAAATGAGTTAAGAGAACAAAGTACCGGTTTTGCCTCATTAATTCGTGAGTCCTCTTAGATTAGAGTTGAATAGCGTCCTAGCTCATTCGCAACAGAGACAATCACGATCTTAGTCTGCCGTTAGCCAAAATATTCTTGAAAAACTGGGCGTCTTATCATTGACGGTTTCTTGTTAGGAAAATGAGTTTGGAGCCAAGTACGGTGCTCCTACGATTAGCGTGCATCTCTTAGATTAGAGTTGAATAGGCTCCTAGCTCATTCGCACAGAGACAATCACGATCTTAGCTCTTTTAGCAAGAATGCATTGAAAACAGTGTGCGTCTTATCATTGAGGTTGCTTGTTAGGAAATGAGTTAGGAGACAAAGTAACGTGTTCCTACATGAAGTTAGTGAGTCTCTCTTAGATTACAGTTGAATAGGTCCTATCTCAGCATCACAGAAACAATCACGATCTTAGCTCTTTTTGCCAAGAAGCATTGAAAACAGTGTGCGTCTTCATTGAGGTTGTCTTGTTTGGAAAAATGAGTTAGGAGACAAAGTAACGGTGTTCCTACATGAAGTAGTGAGTCTCTCTTGATTAGAGTTGAATAGCGTCCTAGCTCATTCGCAACAGAGACAATCACGATCTTAGCTCTTTTAGCAAAAATGCATTGAAACAGTGTGCGTCTTATCATTGAGGTTGTCTTGTTAGGAAAATATGTTTAGGAGACAAAGTAACGGTTTTCCTACATGAGTTAGTGAGTCTCTCTAGATTAGGGTTGAATAGCGTCCTAGCTCATTCAGCACAGAGACCATCACGATCTTAGCTCTTTTAGCAAGAAATGCATGAAAAATGTGCGTCTTATCATTGAGGTTGTCTGTTAGGAAAATGAGTTAGGAGACAAGTAACGGTGTTCCTACATGAGTTAGTGAGTCTCTCTTAGATTAAGTTGAATAGCGTCCTAGCTCATTCAGCAACAGAGACAACACGATCTTACTCTTTAAGCAAGAAATGCATTGAAAACATGTGCGTCTTATCATTGAGGTTGTCTTGAGGAAAATGAGTTAGGAGACAAAGTAACGGTGTTCCTACATGAAGTTAGTGAGTCTCTCCTAGATTAGATTAATGCGTCCTAGTCTCATTCAGCAACAAGACAATCACGATCTTAGCCTCTTTTACAGAAAATGCATTGAAGTGTGCGCTTTATCATGAGGTGTCTTGTTAGGAAAATGAGTTAGGAGCAAGTACGGTGTTCCTACATGAAGTTAGTGAGTCTCTCTCTTAGATTAGAGTTGAATACGTCCTAGCTCATTCGCACGAGACAATCACGATCTTAGCCTCTTTAAGCAAGAAATGCATTGAAAACATGTGTGCGTCTTATCATGAGGTTGTTTGTTCGAAAATGAGTTAGGAGACAAAGTAACGGTGTTCCTACATGAAGTTAGTGAGTCTCTCTTAGATGTGAGTTGAATAGCGTCCTAGCTCATTCGCAACAGAGACAATCCGATCTTAGCTCTTTTAGCAGAAATGCATTGAAACGTGTGCGTCTTATCATTGAGGTTGTCTTGTTAGAAAATGGAGTTAGGAGACAAAGTAACGGTGTTCCTACATGAAGTTAGTGAGTCCTCTTAGATTAATTTGAATAGCGTCCTAGCTCATTCAGCAACGAGACATCACGATCTTAGCTCTTTTAGCAAGAAATGCATTGAAACAGTGTGGTCTTATCATTGAGGTTGTCTTGTTAGAAAAATGGTTAGGAGCAAAGTAACGTGTTCCTACAGAAGTTATGTGAGTCTCTCTAGATTAGAGTTGAATGAGTCCTAGCCATTCAGCAACAGAGACAATCACGATCTTAGCTCTTTTACAGAAATGCATTGAAACAGTGTGCTCTTATCATGAGGTTGTCTTGTGGAAAATGAGTTAGGAGACAAAGTAACGGTTTCCTACAGAAGTTAGTGATCTCTATAGATTAGAGTTGAATACGTCCTAGCTCTTCAGCAACAGAGACAATCACGATCTTAGCTCTTTTAGCAAGAAATGCATTGAAACAGTGTGCGTCTTATCATTGAGGTTGTCTTGTTAGGAAAATGAGTTAGGAGACAAAGTAACGGTGTTCCTACATGAATTAGTGAGTCTCTCCTAGATTAGAGTTGAATAGCGTCCTAGCTCATTCAGCAACAGAGACAATCACGATCTTAGCTCTTTTGGCAAGAATGCATTGAAAACAGTGTGCGTCTTATCATTGAGGTTGTCTTGTTAGGAAAATGAGTTAGGAGACAAAGTAACGGTGTTCCTACATGAAGTTAGTGAGTCTCTCTTAGATTAGAATTGAATAGCGTCCTAGCTCATTCAGCAACAGAGACAATCACGATCTTAGCTCTTTTACGAAATGCATTGAAAACAGTGTGCGTCTTATCATTGAGGTTGTCTTGTTAGGAAAATGAGTTAGGAGACAAAGTACGGTGTCCTACATGAATTAGTGGTCTCTCTTAGATTAAGTTGAATAGCGTCCTAGCTCATTCAGCACAGAGACAATCACGATCTTAGCTCTTTTAGCAGAAATGCATTGAAAACAGTGTGCGTCTATCATTGAGGTGTCTGTTAGGAAAATGAGTTAGGAGACAAAGTAACGGTGTTCCTACATGAAGTTAGTGAGTCTCTCTTAGATTAGAGTTGAATAGGCTCCTAGCTCATTCGCAACAGAGATAATCACGATCTTAGCTCTTTTAGCAAGAAATCATGAAAACGTGTGTCTTTCATATTGAGGTGTCTTGTTAGGAAAATGAGTTAGAGACAAAGTAACGGTGTTCCTCATGATTAGTGAGTCTCTCTTAGATTAGAGTTGAATAGCGTCCTAGCTCATTCAGCAACAGAGACAATCACGATCTTAGCTCTTTTAGCAAAAATGCATTGAAAACAGTGTGGCGTCTTATCAATTGAGGTTGTCTGTTAGGAAATGAGTTGGAGACAAGTAACGGTTGTCCTACATGAAGTTAGGAGTCTCTCTAGATTAGAGATTGATAGCGTCCTAGCTCATTCAGCAACAGAGACAATCACGATTTGCTCTTTAGCAAGAATGCATTGAAAACAGTGTGCGTCTTATCATTGAGGTTGTCTTGTTAGGAAAATGAGTTAGGAGACAAAGTAACGGTGTTCCTACATGAAGTTAGTGAGTCTCTCTTAGATTAAAGTTGAATAGCGTCCTAGCTCATTCAGCAACAGAGACAATCACGATCTTAGCTCTTTTAGCTAGAATGTGCATTGAAACAGTGTGCGTCTTATCATTGAGGTTGTCTTGTTGGAAAAATGAGTTGGGAGCAAAGTACGTGTTCCTACATGAAGTTAGTGAGTCTCTTGATTAGATTGAATAGCGTCCTAGCTCATCTCGCAACAGAGACATCACGATCTTAGTCTCTTTTAGCAGAAATGCATTGAAAACAGTGTGCGTCTTATCATTGAGGTTGTCTTGTTAGGAAAATGAGTTAGGAGACAAAGTAACGGTTTTCTACTGAAGTTAGTGAGTCTCTCATAGATTAGAGTTAATAGCGTCCTAGCTCTTCAGCAACAGAGACAATCACGATCTTAGTCTTTAGCAAGAAATGCTTGAAAACAGTGTGCGTCTTATCATTGAGGTTGTCTTGTTAGGAAATGAGTTAGAGAGACAAGTAACGGTGTTCCTACATGAAGTTAGTGAGTCTCTTAGTATTAAGTTGAATAGCGTCCTAGCTCATTCACAACAGAGACAATCACGATCTTAGCTCTTTTAGCAGAAATGCATTGAAAACAGTGTGCGTCTTATCATTGGTTGTCTTTAGGAAAAATAGAGAGACAAAGTACGGTGTTCCTACATGAAGTTAGTGAGTCTCTCTTAGATTAGAGTTGAATGCGTCCTAGCTCATTCAGCAACAGAGACAATCACGATCTAGCTCTTTTAGCAAAATGCATTGAAAACAGTGTGCGTCTTATCATTAGTTGTCTTGTTAGAAAATGAGTTAGGAGACAAAGTAACGGTGTTCCTACATGAAGTTAGTGAGATCTCTTAATTAGGATTGAATACGTCCTAGCTCATTCGCAACAGAGACAATCACGATCTTAGCTCTTTTAGCAAGAATGCATTGAAAACAGTGTGCGTCTATCATTGAGGTGTCTTGTTAGGAAAATGAGTTAGGGACAAAGTAACGGTGTTCCTACATGAAGTTAGTGAGTCTCTCTTAGATTAGAGTTGAATAGCGTCCTAGCTCATTCAGCAACAGAGACAATCACGATCTTAGCTCTTTTAGCAAGAAATGCATTGAAAACAGTGTGCGTCTATTCATTGAGGTTGTCTTGTTAGAAAATGAGTTAGGAGACAAAGTAACGGTGTTCCTACATGAAGTTAGTGAGTCTCTCTTAAGTAGAGTTGAATAGCGTCCTAGCTCATTCAGCAACAAGACAATCACGATCTTAGCTCTTTAGCAAGAAATGCATTGAAAACAGTGTGCGTTATCATTGAGGTTGTCTTGTTAGGAAAATGAGTTAGGAGACAAAGTAACGGTGTTCCTACATGAAGTTAGTGAGTCTCTCTTAGATTAGAGTTGAATAGCGTCCTAGCTCATTCAGCAACAGAGACAATCACGATCTTAGCTCTTTTAGCAAGAAATGTCATGAAAACAGTGTGCGTCTATCATTGAGGTTGTCTTGTTAGGAAAATGAGTTAGGAGACAAAGTAACGGTGTTCCTACATGAAGTTAGGAGTAGTCTTCTTAGATTAGAGTTGAATAGCGTCCTAGCTCATTCAGCAACAGAGACAATCACGATCTTAGCTCTTTAGCAAGAATGCATTGAAAACAGTGTGCGTCTTATCATTGAGGTTGTCTTGTTAGGAAAATGAGTTAGAGACAAAAGTACGGTGTTCCTACATGAAGTTAGTGAGCTCTCTTCTAGATTAGAGTTGAATAGCGTCCTAGCTCATTCAGCAACAGAGCAATCACGATCTTAGCTCTTTTAGCAGAAATGCATGAAAACAGTGTGCGTCTTATCATTAGGTTGTCTTGTTAGGAAAATGAGTTAGGAGACAAAGTAACGGTGTTCCTACATGAAGTTAGTGAGTCTCTCTTAGATTAGAGTTGAATAGCGTCCAGCTGCTCTCAGCAACAGAGACAATCACGATCTTAGCTCTTTTAGCAAGAAATGCATTGAAAAACAGTGTGCGTCTTATCATTGAGGTTGTCTTGTTGAGGAAATGAGTTAGGAGACAAAGTAACGTGTTCCTACATGAAGTTAGTGAGTCTCTCTTGATTAGAGTTGAATGCGTCCTAGCTCATTCAGCAACAGAGACAATCCGATCTTAGCTCTTTTAGCAAGAAATGCATTGAAAACAGTGTGCGTTTATCATTGAGTTTGTCTGTTTAGGAAAATGAGTTAGGAGCAAAGTAACGGTGTGTCCTACATGAAGTTAGTGAGTCTCTTAGATTAGAGTTGAATAGCGTCCTAGCTCATTCGCAACAGAGACAATCACGATCTTAGCTCTTTTAGAAAGAAATGCATTGAAAACAGGTGGCGTCTTATCATTGAGGTTGTCTGTTGGAAAATGAGTTAGGAGCCAAAGTAACGGTGTTTCCTACATGAAGTTAGTGAGTCTCTCTTAGATTAGAGTTGAATAGCGTCCTACGCATTTCAGCAACAGAGACAATCACGATCTTAGCTCTTTAAGCAAGAAATGCATTGAAACAGTGTGCGTCTCTATCATTGAGGTTTCTTGTTAGGAAAATGAGTTAGGAACAAGTAACGTGTTCCTACATGAAGTTAGTGAGTCTCTTTAGATTAAGTTGAATAGCGTCCAGCTCATTCAGCAACCAGAGACAACACGATCTTAGCTCTTTTAGCAAGAATGCATTGAAACAGTGTGCTTCTATCATTGAGGTTGTCTTGTTAGGAAATGAGTTAGGAGACAAAGTAACGGGTTCCTACATGAAGTTAGTGAGTCTCCTTAGATGAAGTTGAAGGCGTCCTAGCTCATTCAGCACAGAGACAATCACGATCTTAGCTCTTTTAGCAAGAAAGCATTGAAAACAGTGTGTCTTATCATGAGGTTGTCGGTTAGGAAATGAGTTAGGAGACAAAGTAACGGTGTTCCTACATGAAGTTAGTGAGTCTCTCCTAGATTAGAGTTGAATAGCGTCATAGCTCATTCAGCAACAGAGACAATCACGATCTTAGCTCTTTAGCAAGAAATGGCTTGAAAACAGTGTGCGTCTTATCATTGAGGTTGTCTGTTAGGAAAATAGTTAGGAGCACAGTAACGGTGTTCCTACATGAAGTTAGAGGAGTCTCTCTTAGATTAGAGTTGAATAGCGTCCTAGCTCATTCAGCAACAGAGACAATCACGATCTTAGCTGTTTTAGCAAAGAATGCATGGAAAACAGTGTGCGTCTTATCATTAGGTTGTCTTGTTAGGAAAATGAGTTAGAGACAAAGTAACGGTGTTCCTACATGAAGTTAGTGAGTCTCTCTAATTAAGTTGATAGGTCTAGCTAGCTATTCAGCACAGAGACAATCACGATCTTAGCTCTTTAAGCAGAATGCATTGAAACAGTGTGCGTCTTATCATTGAGGTTGTCTTGTTAGGAAATGAGTTGGAGACAAGTAACGGTGTTCCTACATGAAGTAGTGAGTCTCCTTAGATTGAGTTGATAGCGTCCTAGCTCATTCACAACAGAGACAATCACGATCTTAGCCTCTTTAGCAGAAATGCATTGAAAACAGTGTGCGTCTTATCATTGAGGTTGTCTTTAGGAAATGAGTTAGGAGACAAGTAACGGTTTCCTACATGAAGTGTATGAGTCTCTCTAGATTGAGTTGAATAGCGTCCTAGCTCATTCAGCAACAGAGACAACAATCAGATCTTAGCTCTTTTAGCAGAAATGCATTGAAACAGTGTGGCGTCTTATCATTGAGGTTGTCTGTTAGGAAAAGGAGTTAGGAGACAAAGTAACGGTGTCCTACATGAAGTTAGTGAGTCTCTCTTAGATTAGTGTGAATAGCGTCCTAGCTCTTCAGCAACAGAGACAATCACGATCTTAGCTTCTTTCAGCAAGATGCATGAAAACAGTGTGCGTCTTATCATTGAGGTTGTCTGTTAGGAAAATGAGTTAGGAGACAAAGTAACGGTGTTCCTACATGAAGTTAGTGAGTCTCTCTTAGATTAGAGTTAAATAGCGTCCTAGCTCATTCAGCACAGAGACAATCACGATCTTAGCTCTTTAGCAAGAAATGCATTGAAAACAGTGTGCGTTTATCATTGAGGTTGTCTTGTTAGGAAAATGAGTTAGGAGACAAAGTACGCGGTGTTCCTAATGAAGTTAGTGAGTCTCTCTTAATGAGTTGAATAGCGTCCTAGCTCATTCAGCAACAGAGACAATCACGATCTTAGCTCTTTTAGCAAGAAATGCATTGAAACATGTGCGTCTTATCATTGAGGTTGTCTTGTTAGGAAATGAGTTAGGAGACAAATAACCGGTGTTCCTACATAAGTTAGTGAGTCTCTCTTAGATTAGAGTTGAATAGCGTCCTAGCTCATTCAGCAACAGAGACATCACGATCTTAGCTCTTTAGAGCAAGAATGCATGAAAACAGTGTGCCTCTTATCATTGAGGTTGTCTTGTTAGGAAAATGAGTTAGGAGACAAAGTACGGTGTTCCTACATGAAGTTAGTGAGTCTCTCTTAGATTAAGTTGAATAGCGTCCTAGCTCATTCAGCAACAGAGACAATCACGATCTTAGCTCTTTTAGCAAGAAATGCATTGAAAACAGTGTGCGTCTTATCATTGAGGTTGTCTTGTTAGGAAAATGAGTTAGGAGACAAAGTAACGGTGTTCCTACATGAAGTTAGGAGTCCTCTTAGATTAGAGTTGAATGCGTCCTAGCTCATTCAGCAACAGAGACAATCACGATCTTAGCTCTTTTAGCAAGAAATGCATTGAAAACAGTGGCGGCTTATCATTGAGGTTGTCTGTTAGGAAATGAGTTAGGAGACAAAGTAACGGTGTTCCTACATGAAGTTAGTGAGTCTCCTAGAGATGAGTTGAATGCGTCCTAGCTCATTCAGCAACAGAGACAATCACGATCTTAGCTCTTTTAGCAAGAAATGCATTGAAAACAGTGTGGGCGTTATCATTGATTTTCTTGTTAGGAAAATGAGTTAGGAGACAAAGTAACGGTTGTTCCTCATGAAGTTAGTGAGTCTCTCTTAGATTAAGTTGAATAGCGTCCGTCATTCAGCAACAGGACATCACGATCTTAGCTCTTTTAGCAAGAAATGCATTGAAACATGTGTGTCTTATCATTGATTGTCTTGTTAGGAAAATGAGTTAGGAAGACAAAGTAACGGTGTTCCTACATGAAGTTAGTGAGTCTCTCTTAGATTAGAGTTGAATAGCGTCCTAGCTCATTCAGCAACAGAGACAATCACGATCTTAGCTCTTTTAGCAAGAAATGCATTGAAAACTGTGCGTCTTATCATTGAGGTTGTCTTGTTAGGAAAATGAGTTAGGACAAAGTAACGGTGTTCCTACAGAGTTAGTAGTGAGTCTTCTTAGATAAGTGAATAGCGTCCTAGCTCATTCAGCAACAGAGAACATCACGATCTTAGCTCTTTTAGCAAGAAATGCATTGAAAACAGTGTGCGTCTTATCATTGAGGTTGTCTTGTTAGGAAAATGAGTTAGGAAACAAAATAACGGTGTTCCTACATGAAGTTAGTGAGTCTCTCTTAGATTAGAGTTGAATAGCTTCCTAGCTCATTCAGCAACAGAGATAATCACGATCTTAGCTCTTTAGCAAGAATGCATTGAAAACAGTGTGCGTCTTTCATTGAGGTTGTCTTGTTAGGAATGAGTTAGGAGACAAAGTAACGGTGTTCCTACATGAAGTTAGTGAGTCTCTCCTAGATTAGAGTTGAATAGCGTCCTAGCTCATTCGCACAGAGACAATCACGATCTTAGCCTTTTAGCAGAAATGCATTGAAAACAGTGTTGCGTCTTATCATGAGGTTGTCTTGTTAGGAAAATGAGTTAGGAGACAAAGTAAACGGGTTCTACATCAGTTTAGTGAGTCTCTCTTAGATTAGAGTTGAATAGCGTCCTAGCTCATCAGCACAGAGACAATCCGATCTTAGCTCTTTAGCAAGAAATGCATTGAAACAGTGTGCGTCTTATCATTGAGGTTGTCTTGTTAGGAAAATGAGTTAGGAGACAAAGTTACGGTGTCCTACATAAGTTAGTGGTCTCTCTAGATTAGTGAATAGCGGCCTAGCTCATTCAGCAACAGAGACATCACGATCTTAGCCTTTTAGCAGAAGCATTGAAAACAGTGTGGTCTTATCATTGAGGTTGTCTTGTTAGGGAAAATGAGTTAGGAGACAAGACTGGTGTTCTCTACATGAAGTTAGTGAGTCTTCTTAGATTAGAGTTGAATGCGTCCTAGCTCATTCAGCAACAGAGACAATCACGATCTAGCTCTTTTAGCAAGAAATGCATTGAAACAGTGTGCGTCTATCATGGAGGTTTTGTTAGGAAAATGAGTTTAGGAGACAAAGTAACGGTGTTCCTACATGAAGTTAGTGAGTCTTCTCTTAGATTAGAGTTGAATAGCGTCCTAGGCTCATTCAGCAACAGAGACAATCACGATCTAGCTCCTTTTAGCAAGAAATGCATTGAAACAGTGTGCGTCTTATCATTGAGGTTGTCTTGTTAGGAATATGAGAGGAGACAAAGTACGGTGTTCCTCATGAAGTTAGTGAGTCTCTCTAGATTAGAGTTGAATAGCGTCTAGCGCTCATTCAGCAACAGAGACAATCACGATCTTAGCTCTTTAGTCAAAATGCATTGAAAACAGTGTGCGTCTTATCATTGAGGTTGTCTTGTAGGAAAATGAGTTAGGAGACCAAAGTACGGTGTTCCTACATGAAGTTAGTGAGTCTCTCTTAGATAGAGTTGAATAGCGTCCTAGCTCATTCAGCACAGAGACAATCACGATCTTAGTCTCTTTTGCAGAATGCATTGAAAACAGTGTGGCGTCTTATCATTGAGGTGTCTTGTTAGGAAAATGAGTTAGGAGACAATAACGGTGTTCTAATGAAGTTGTGATCTCTTAGATTAGGTTGATAGCGTCTAGCCATTCAGACACAGAGACAATCACATCTTAGCTCTTAGCAGAAATGCATGAAAAAGTGTGCGTCTTAATCATTGAGGTTGTCTGTTGGAAAATGAGTAGAGACAAAGTAAGGTGTTCCTACATGAAGTTAGTGAGTCTCTCTAGATTAGAGTTGAATAGCGTCAGCTCATTCAGCAACAGAGACAAATCCGCTAGTCTCACTGTATCATAGTGCCTCTTTAGCCAGAAATGCATTGAAAGACAGTGTGCGTCTATTTATTGTTAGGTTGTGTTAGGAAAATGAGTTAGGAGACCAGTAACGTGTCCTACATGAAAGGGAGTCTCTCTAGATTACAGTGATAGGCTCAGCTCATTCAGCAACAGAGACAATCACGATCTTAGCTCTTTTAGCAAGAAATGCATTGAAACAGTGTGCGTCTTATCATTGAGGTTGTCTTGTTAGGAAAATGAGTTACGGAGACAAATAGTAACGGTGTTCCTACATGAATTAGTGAGTCTCTCTTAGATTAGAGTTGAATAGCGTCTAGCTCATTCAGCAAACAGAGCAATCACATCTTAGCTCTTTAGCAAGAAATGCATTGAAAACAGTGTGGCGTCTTATCATTGAGGTGTCTTGTTAGGAATGAGTTAGGAGAACAAAGTAACGGTGTTCCTACATTGAAGTTAGTGAGTCTCTCTTAGTATGGAGTTGAATAGTCGTCCTAGCTCATTCACAACAGAGACAATCACGATCTAGCTCTTTTAGCAGAATGCATTGAAAACAGTGGTGCGTCTTATCATTGAGGTTGTCGTGTTAGGAAAATGAGTTAGAGACAAAGTAACGGTGTTCCTCATGAAGTTTAGTGAGCTCTCTTTAGATTAGAGTTGAATAGCGTCCTATCATCTTCAGCAACAGAGACAATCACGACTTAGCTCTTTTAGGCAAGATGCTTGAAAACAGTGTGCGTCTTATCATTGAGGTTGTCTTGTTAGGAAAATGAGTTAGGAGACAAAGTAACGGTGTTCCTACATGAAGTTAGTGAGTCTCTCCTAGATTAGAGTTGAATAGCGTCCTAGCTCATTCAGCAACAGAGACAATCACGATCTTAGCGTCTTTTAGCAGAAATGGCATTGAAAACAGTGTGCTCTTATCATTGAGGTTTGTCTTGTTAGGAAAAATGAGTTAGGAGACAAAGTAACGGTGTTTCCTAAATGAAGTTATGTGAGGTCTCTCTAGATAGAGTTGAATAGCGTCCAGACTCATTCAGCAACAGAGACAATCACGATCTTAGCTCTTTTAGCAAGAAATGCTTTGAAAACAGTGTGTCGATCTTATCTTGAGGTGTGTCTTGTTAGGAAAAATGGTTAGGAGACAAAGTACGGTGTTCCTACATGAAGTTAGTGAGTCTCTCTTAGAAATTAGAGTTGAATACGCGTCTAGCTATTCAGCAACAGAGACAATCCGATCTTAGCTCTTTTAGCAAGAAATGCTTTGAAAACAGTGTGCGTCTTATCATTGAGGTTGTCTTGTTAGGAAAATGAGTTAGCAGACAAAGTAACGGTGTTCCTACATGAAGTTAGTGAGTCTCTCTTAGATTGGAGTTGAATAGCGTCCTAGCTCATTCAGCAACAGAGACAATCACGATCTTAGCTCTTTTAGCAAGAAATGCATTGAAAACAGTGTGCGTCTTATCATTGAATGCTGTGTTTGTTAACATCAACAATACTGATAGGCTTAACAAAGCCGCAGCTATTTTTTCCACCAACACATCAACCTCAGGAGTCCTTGATTTAAATCTCATTAGTCTCCTTCAAGACTTGGAAACTAACACAATAGAACAACTTAAAGTATGGTGGGATCACACTACACTACTCAACTACTTGGAGAAAAATATGATCCCACGTGGTTTAAGAATTAGAAAATTTCCCACGAATGTATATAATGATTCTTTTATGTCATCATGGAACGAGATATTAACGGATTGTTCCACTAAACTGATGCGTTTGATAGCGGATCAAGAACAAATCCGTCTGTCAGAACTGGATGAGAAAATAAAAAATATACAGGATTCAATTAAACCATACGTTGATACGAATGAATTTAAGTCAACAGACGAAAAAATCAAAGAAAGCATCAACAAAATGGAGAAAGAAATAATGGACATTAAACAAAGTAAATTTAATCGCGATTTAATTGATTACCACAAGGGAGAAATCTACACTTGGCAAAGACATAAGAAATATTTCCCTAGAAAATCTATTTTGAAAAAACGAAACCAAAAACCTAAGGTCTCCTTTGCGTCTTCTGACCAAGAATCCACAGACTACAATACGGACTTATCGGACAACGAATCAACAAACATGGCGTCCAATCCTTCTAAT
>WNYA01000772.1:86131-116373 GCA_019512145.1 Engystomops pustulosus | reverse complement strand
GCCTAAATCCAGCAGTTTCCTTGCTATTTTTGGAAAAGAATGCCAAACAAGGGGTATAAACAGGGGGTACGGAAAATATTAAGACCCCTTTAAAAATCTGACTCTGTTTCATTGCAGCCAATCGGTAAGATCGTATCAATTTTCAAGTTAAAAGCTAATTACCGTATATACTGGAGTATATAAGCTGACCCAAGTATAAGCCAAGGCCCCTAATTTTACCACAAAAACCCGGGAAAACCTATTGACTTGTGTATAAGCCGAGGGTGGGAAATGCATTGGTCACAGCTTCCCCAGTATATAGCCTGCCGGACCCTGCCCCATAGTATATAGCCAGCACCTGCCTCCCAGTATATAGCCTGCCAGCCCATATCCCCCAGTATATAGCCTGCCACCCCATATCCCCCAGTATATAGCCAGCCTCCTGCCCCAGTATATAGCCAGCCTCCTGCCCCAGTATATAGCCAGCCCCCTGCCCCAGTATATAGCCAGCCTCCTCGGGAACGGCGCCGCTGGATTCGCGTAATAGAACCGGGGTAACGTAAATGTTGGCCCCAATGGGGCACATTTACTTACCCATTCCTCGTCGTGTTCCATCCGGCGTGTTGTCCGACGAGGATTCAGTCCATGGGGAATTCACTAAGGTCATGTGCCTGATATCCTAGCCATGTTTCGCTTCTCTGCGGCGAGGGGGTCCCGTCGGAGTTCACCTCTTCTTCTTTTTTTCCGTGGTGATGTGAAGTGCGTTGTCGTTCGACATCCCAATCGGTTAATACATAATGGTTTTTTTAAATTCCATCCACGGTTTTTCCAAATCCGTCAGGTTTGTCCGACACCCACACCCCCCTGAATTTCTTGTCATGCGCCACATCCATCGCGTGCGCCAAAAACCTGGGGACATTCCCGCGCAAATGGAAATATCGGGAAACCGGACGAAAGTGCGGCGTTCGGACCCCTTAGTAAATGAGCCCCATTATATTTTTAAAAAAAGAAGCAGCACTTTTCCAGGGATTCTCACAGATATTGAACTGTTTCTTTTTTGTTTCTTTGATAGCCTCAAATTGTTCAAAGAGGAGAGTTTCCAAAAAGGTGAATCTCTCTATGGTGGTCAGCTAAATCCTGATCATCGGCCTACGATAGTGCAGTGCCCCAAACCTTAGTAAATCAACCCCCACTGAGTTTGCCCACTTAGCCAATCATTGGCTTAGGTTAACCCATACCCTGTGGCCAGTGATTGACTGAGCAGGGACTTTCCTTTGCATTGAGATGGTCCACTGGAGCAGTGTCACGGGTCTTACCTTTCCACGCTCCCTGTCCCGGCTAGGTCACGTGGACTCCCCGCTCCCTAAGCCTCGTGAGCCCTGGCACTCAAAGATTTACACGGGGCCAGCGTAACCACTGATTGGCGCTGGCACTTCTGGGTTTCCCATAAAGACCGGCGGCTCCCTTAACTCCCTGCCAGATCTTTGCGCTCATTAGCCATTGTGAAATCTTCCTTGTGAGTTCCCTGTGTTCCTGTTTCTTGTAACGCCATATCCCCTGTATGCTGACCTTGCATCTCTGCCGCCTGCCTGACTACCTGCCTGTGCCCTGTCCATTCGAGCCTGGACCCCGAGCAAGTCCTGCCGCGCAAGTCCCATCCCGCTTTGCGGGGCCTCTGGTGAAGACCAGGTGAAGACTTAGATTTCCCAGGGTGTCGGCTAGTACCATCTCCCGCAGTGGTCCATGGGGTTCACTGACCCCGAGCCCTGACAAGTGCAGTTAAACCTCACACATCAAAATGACCAAAATGGGCCATCGGGAGACAAGCTGTATATTGTATATATTCTTTCTTTAAAAAAAAAATCATGGATCCAATGGGCCTCATTTACTAAGGTCCATCGGATGCATTTTTTCCGCCGGGTTCCAAAGATTTAAGTTTTGCGCCAATTGCCCCAGGAGTTTGGTGCACGCAGTGATCGGATTTTGACGCATCGGCCACGGCCTTGCACGCGACAGAAATCGGGGGCTTGCTGTCAGACAACCCGACCGGATCCGACAACCGCGCTGGATTTAACAATTAGAAATGTGTCGCAAGATCAGCACTCACATGCAAAACGGAAAGAAGCCAGGTGAACTCCGGCGGACCTCGGCCGCAATTGACTGATGCAGGATCTTGGTCGCACGAGCTTAGTGAATCGCGCCTGACCCGAGTAATTTCCGAGTTATGGGAGGGCGCCACAACAATGGAGGTTGTAGCATTGTATACCATGGATTATGGACAGTACATATGTAACGCTGTACAGGCAAAGTCTCCCTGGTTGTTATGTACAAGATTGTTCTTTAAGTTTGTATGTAAGTCGAACGTATATTTTATAATTAAAGCTCCAGCAAAACATTTTTTGTCCCAGTGACAATTTCAGAATTTTTTGCTGTAATAGGAACAAGGATTATCAATAAAACTTCATTACAGACCATCTTACCCTGATCATTCCGCAGCCCCTGGGACTAAAGTAGCATCCGAGAGCTTCACGAGGGTCACCGGGGGGTAAAGAGGACCATCTCTAACTAGGGGTTGTCTACAAGTTGGGTTGTCTTAAAAGGGTTTTTTCCCACTGAACAAGTTAGGCTCTATCCCCTTGCTGATTGGTGGGGGTCTCCCCTGATAGAGACCCCCCCCCCCCACAATTACGAGAAAGGAAGTCCAATGGGGTCCAGGTACCTAATCGTTCTCCCGAGATTTGAACTGTTCTGCTCATTCATGGTAGACGAGGGTCCCATGAGGTACCTAGGACCGCAACGGACCCATCCGTTCTCGTATCTGTGTGGGGTTCTTATCACTGAGACCCCCACCAATCAGCAAATATAGGCCCTATCCAGTGATAACTTTTTTGTATAAATATCTATAGATAGATTTGCAATTTGGGATAATGTGATCAGTCTTATTTATATAGTTTTTCCTCTCTCCCCCCCAGCCTCCACTGACCCCTGGGTCCTAAGGCATGTGTGCGTGTGCGGGGAATTTATTAATGTGTCGCTGGAAGACCCTCAACAACACTCGATCTACAGTATGTAGCATACAAGCCAAGCCAACCCTAAATGTTCGTTCATGTGACAAACCGGTCTCCAAGGATTTTGACTGACACTTTCAAAATATCTATGAATTTGTATTTGTATAAGAAAAACTGCTGGCGTCTCCAGTCAAATTTGAGGTGGTGAACATATTAATAACATAATAATACTTAACCTGATGGGAATATACAACACATGTTCCCATATTGAAGGGTTTTTTTTTTTTTTTCACTATTTCGTTATGGGACTTTTTTTTTTTTCTTTTCTTTCATTTTTTTGTATCTTATTCTCTATCGATCTTTTTTCTATTTGTTACTCTCCTGTATCTCGTTAAATGCAAAAAAAAAACAAAAACTAAAAAAAATCGTATAAAGATAAGTCTTTCTGTGGTGTTATTCTGCTTTTTCTTTCCTTTTAATGAAATTCCATACTGCTGGTTATTCCGGGTCATCTTCCAGACGGAATCCAAACTATAAATGTAATTTTCTTCAAAATAAAATGTCATATAAAGTAATTGTGTTCGCGTCGGCAAAAGAAAGTAGAGAATTTATGGCCCACTATACCTCAGAGTTTGTTCGTGTCACGCGGACTATAGAAAAATAACAGATGGCCTATTAGTATTGCGTTTGAAACTTGGAATCAGAAGGTCAATAAAATTAAATTGGAAAGAAAGTAATAATTGAAAACAAACAACAACAAAAAAAACATACTGGAGGGTCTATAAATATTAGACGTTCATCGCGGCCGAATTGTGCTCGTGGTAAATGTTTGACCTTTTGCTCCTGTATTGTTTTCATTTATTCACTACTTATTTTCAAAAGAATATGAAAGTTTATTCTGGGGTGTAAAAATACAAAAAAATATAAAAATGTAATTAAAATTTATATTTTTACAATGTTTACGGTAATTATCTATAGTCTTTGTTATATTTAAAATAAAAAAATATTTTTTGATTTATAGAATTTTTGGGGCTAAGGAATTACCAATAAACCAATAAAATCCAGTTTTTTGGGACTCACCACTTAAAGTCACATACAAATATATTTCTGCCATTTGCAAATTCTTAAAGAGAGCCATCGTTTAGTTGTTGTTTTTTATATATTGTGTGTGGGGAGTGTTGTGAACATTTTTGTATGATACTTCATTAAGAATTCATCCTACTTTTTTTTGTAAAGAAAGCGGTGCAATCTGTTCCCCTTAGCTACATTCAGACTTCTGTATGGGGGACATATATACGCTCCTCCCGTATATATGTCCCCCATAGCCCCAGCAAATGGTCGGCGAGCGGCCGTTTGGAGCGGTACGGTGCCGCACACGTTCCATACTGTGAAACTGAAGACAGGTCTCTCTCTCCTCTTCTCTATTTGTTACAACACTGTGAGTGGTAACCCGTTCTCCTCCCTGGCTGTAGTATGCTATGAGACAGTATTTTCAAAGATAAAATAATGAATCCTTCCTTCTCAGAGCTGTGTAACCAAACACAGGGAAATTAGATGTTGAGCTTGTGGCAGACTCCATAGATAACATGTACAGGCTTGAATTTGCATTCTCTATGGGCAGGGGGGGGCTTGAATTTTTTTTTTAGCAGAATTTATTCATGAATTATATTTAAAAAATATTTACCCTGCCCACCCACACATTCACCACAAATATAAAATTATTTCAAATAACGATTACATTTTAAAAACATAGACACATCTCGTTTGAATAGTAGTTTTCTAGCGCTCCTTGCCTTGGACTGTTATGACTTCTGGATTCCTTTTGTGTTAACCTGCTGACCGACTCTTGCCATGAACTTAGACCCTCTTTAGCTCTGTGAGCAATATTTTGTTTTAGAAATGCTCAGTTAATAACGCTGCAGACTACTATCTGTATATGAACATTGATTGTTCTCCGCTATGGCGCCACACTCATGTTGGGGCTTTGGGTCCACCAAGCCCCGGTGCCCACCAGGAGATTCACCTTTTGACTGTTGGACCAATCCCATCCTGTTTTATAATACTATATATATTCTGGAGTATACATTAATGGAATATCCATAGTTTTTTCTGGCTTTAGGACCCTCACCTTTATCTTTTTATATTTTTTTCTGGTCTTCTTATCCTCCTTCCCCATGATGCCTTAGCAGATGTCCAACCAGATAGAATCATCTGTTTGTAGCTGAGAGAGGATTTTGATATATTATCTTCCCTCAAGGGGAGCTAAAGTGCAATAAGTATACAGTCAGGGAGGCTCATCACTCACCGATGCCCAAAGTGGTTAAGACACTTGGCATTGCAGTGAGCATTAGCGACCTTAATGCACTGTGCGTAATCCAATCAATGTGTGGCCGTAAGATAGTACACTATTTGTCATCTATCTCACAGTCCCACATACGTAGTGTGTATGAGAGGTCTGACGTCTATGAACAAAGAGATTCCAACATAGAAAGGATGGTAAGCAACATTCAAATTTGATATATAGAATATAGTAGATTATTTAGGCATTAGATTTCCTCCTGGGTTTTTTGGTGTAAAAAGTCTCAACTAGTGCATTTAAGGCTTTTTGAGACTTTTTTTTATCGCTAAACTAACGCCCTTACGGGACTATTTCTACCCTCTTCATAATCTGGTGTAAACATAGAACTTTGCTACTACAACACAGTGCAAAACCCGATTCATGTCTAGGACTTTTGCAGCAGAAAGTCCCTCAAAAAGTCCTCATAGTCACTCCAAGTCCCTGCGGTCTATGTGATTAGACTTTATGCATTTTTGAAACTTTTTGGGGTCTTTTTGAAAAAAAAAAACCCAGACAGAGTGGACAAGTGAACATTATAAAAGGGTCAAAGCCACTTTAATGATCTGATGGGCAGACGGAGTTCCAAAAATAGACATAGAACTGTCCCAAGGAGCCTTATTATAAATAAACCCCATGATTCAGGAGAAAGCAACTGGTCTTTTTGTTCAAATCAAAAATGCATTAACCCTTCAGAACATAGCCCCTACATCCCTTATAATATAGGCGTCCCATACTTAAGGACACCCGACTTACAGACGACCCCTAGTTGAAGACAGACCCATCTCGGCCCCACGTGACCTCTTGTGGAAGCTTTACTATAGTCCTAGCCTGCAATGATCAGCTGTGAAGTCTCTGTATGAAGCTTTATTGACAATACTTGGTCCCATTACAGCAAAAAAAAAAAAATTGTCACTGGAGCAAAAATTTTTTGTCTGGATCTACAGTGATAAAATAACAGTTTCGACTTACATACAAAGTCCAACTAAGAACAAACCTATGGAACCTCTTGTATGTAACCCGGGGACTGCCGTATACGGCACATGTGGGTTCACAAGTCCCCCAGGTCTGTAAAAAAAAAGTTGTTTAAAAAATAAATAAATACAATAAATGAAAATGTCTTTGATTGAAAAAATAAAAATTATAATTCCATATGGCCATGGCAGGAAAAAAATCAAATGTCTAAAATATTTAGCACAAGGTTTAACATACTCAGCCCTGTACACAATAAATTAGAAAAAGTTCTGGGTGTCGGAATGTTGGTGTTTTGTAATGAATAATAATATTATTAGCCATATGTTTGAGTTGTACAGGCGGTCCCTACTTATAGAGACCCGAGTTACAGACAGACCCCCCTCTGACCCTCTGGTGAACCTTCTCTGAATGTTACTATAGTCCCAGACTGCAATGATCAGTGTTAAGGTGTCTGTACTGAAGATTTTATTGATAATCCTTGGTCCCAATTACTGGCAAAAATTGTTTAAACTCCAATTGTCCACTGGGGCCCAAAATTTTTTTTGTCTGACTACAATTATAAATATACAGTTTTCGACTTACATACAAATTCAACTTAAGAACCAATCTCCGGACCTTATCTGTTATGTAACCCGTGGACTGCCTGTAGTTACTTTGTTTTAGGCTGTAATACACATTTATCTAGATCCGTTTTTTTTTTCCCTTTATTTCTTTTATATTTTTCAAAGCAGAGAACCAAAAAAAAGTTCATTTTTCATGGTTATCGAGCAACAACTTTGTCTACAAGGAATAAAAGATGTATTATTTAGCGCGTTGTTGTTGGTTTGCATATTCTTGGAGTATATTATCTGTGTTTTTAACAGCATATTAAAATTTATAGAGATGATGCAAAGTAATGTATATAGCTTGTGGATTTGGAAATTCTTTATTAGTGCGTAAAATGAATATCGGATAAAACAACAAAATGGAGCTTATGAATAATTCTATCAGCAAACACATTTGCCAAAATCCACATAATCACCAGCCATCATCGCGGGCTAATTCTGTTACCCCTGATTCATAGGGACGGAGAGGAAGGAATGCGCCGCTCTCCGACGCCGTATTGTAACTAATTATGTTTTTGTTCCTATTTTGTAGGATGTAGTTTTTTTTCTATATTTAATGCAGTGGTATCCGCGTCTTTGTACGGGATCTGCGGTTTATGGATTCTACTCCATTAGTGTATTTCATGGTGGCAAATACTCATCCCAGGTACAAGATACAGAAACCTTATATATAAAGATTGGTATATTATCTTCCTTTATGGATATTCGGAAGTTCTTAAAAGAGGAACTTTCAACCACCGTTCACACGCTCCTAACAACGAGAAGACTCAAATCGCAATGTCAGGTCTTTCTCGAACATTATGTGGGCAGATTTACTTATACCCGTCCCATTCACGATCCAGCGCGGCGCGTTTCTTCCTGCGTGGATTTCGGTCTTCCGGTGATTCACAATAGGCAGTTCCCCTCCGACGTCCACCAGTTAACGCTGCCTGCGCTGAATGAGTCCGCCGAGGTCCGCCGGAGTTCAATATCCTATACTTTGGCAAGTTTTTTTTTTTTAAATGCGGCGGTTTCTCCCGAATCCGTCGGTGTTTTCATTTAGCCACGCCCCCCGACTTCCGTCACGTGCATGCCGACGCCGATGGCGCCACAATCCCCGATCGCGTACGCCAAAATCCTGGGGCAATACAGGTGAAATCGCGCAAATTCCGGAAATAATTCGAGTAACCACGTTGGGAAAACGCGAATCGGCGCCCTTAGTTTAATTGCCCCCTAATGGGTTCAGCCAGAAATTTGGGTTTGACATTCAGGCTTACCTCCAGCTGTAATGCTGGTGACATTTAAAGTGTTGACAACCAATGATCCAGCACCCAATCGTGAGTGTTTATCGGGTGGGTTCTTGTACCTGAACCGAACTTTGTTTCCAGTTCCACCAAACCCTCCTGAGTCCACTCATCACTATTCCTAATTCTCCTATAATAGACACTATTATGACAATTCTCTAGCCCCCCCCACCCTTTAATAATTTCTAATTTTCTACTCTCAGATTGGTGGGGTCAGTCTGTCTCCAACCCATGACTCCCCAACTAGCATATGTTTTCAGTAACCAATATGCTATATATAGCCCTCTTCAATGGGGTCCTGGTTTGGGGCAGCCGGAATGACCCAGCCCATCTGACGATAGAGATAAAAGAGTCACTACATTGATTGCTCAGGAATGGTGAAGCCCAAGGTCGTCACTAGATCCTCCCCAGGTTAGCAGGACTCTGCCTCTGTGTGGCATTCCCCCCTCTCTTATCAGATCCGTGTCCACAGATTGTACGGAACAAGTGCATTACTTTCCCCTGCAGGTCCTAACCTCCAGGAGAATAATACTAGCAGTTACCTGTGGAGGTCTGCAGGACCTGTTTATGATGTCATGATCACATGACCAGCAGGGGATAACACTGTCAGGGAACCAGATTTAGGGACAATGAGGAACATAAGATGTGGTGATACCTAACAAGTAGGGATTTCTCCTGTGTTTCTCCTTAGCTGTATATACCAGAAGTAAGTTATTGCAACCGCCACATGTGAGGGGTTTATGTACAGGAGTTGCATTACATTGGGGCCCTTGCCCCGGATCTTTTACAACCCTAGCAACACCCCTAGTGGAGCCCATAGAAATAATTTTCCATCCCGACTATAAAATAGTCAAGATGATAGCTCCAAACAAGTGTTTAGGAACAATGCCAACTATAGCACTTATATGTAGTGTTCCCATTTGAGGGTCCAATTCTACACAAACGCAGGTGTTGAAGTGTAAATGGTTCCCTTTCTCAGGTTTATCAAGGTGGTCTGCACCAGAATTTCTGGAGGGACGTGGCGTGGGGGGCTGGCCGTCAGAAACAGAACCCGACGGATTTCGGAAAAGCCGCAGAATTTTAAAAAATGTGTTCGGAGGGGTGAACTCCAGCGGACTTCAGCGCAGCAGCGACACCTAGTGGACATTGGAGCGCACGACCTTAGTGATCCCGTCAGAACCCGAATCAGCTCGGAGAACACGCCACTGGATCGCGACTGGACCAGTATATTATCCCTGCTTGATGAGTTTTGCTGGTTGAAAATCCATTGAACCCATTGGTTGATGATTAGTGTTAGAAAGACCTGAACGCAAAGTCTGTGTTTGTATCAAACTTTGCAGTTTCGGGTCCCAGACAGTCTCAACTGAGACACGGACGGGCTGCCATACAGCTGAGGTCCCAGAGCGGCGGACACCGCTCTCCTCCTCCTCCACCTCTACAAGCACTTTTTACAAGTACAATCCCGCATGCTGAAGAAGGTCATTTTGACACCGATAATGTCTGCCTATTCTGTGGATTTGTACAAAAATAAAAAGCAATTATTATTAAATTTGATTGAGTGCCATCTTCTTCCATTATCTATGCATGAACGGGGCTGGGACCCTAGTTTGGCACCATCTACTACACACAAGGAGTGCTGTGAAATGATCGTGAAACTGTTATTTATTGTACTACACTATTAGTCATGACATACAATGACCATAAATGTGGGTCTAATATGTCGACACCGGTGACAGCCAAAACACGTACATCCAGTGTCGGCACCTTAACCCTAAAAACAACATCATAATGAATGAATACATAGATTAGAAACATACCCACAATATGATAGATTGTAAAGGCTCGAAATCATAAGGATATAGTTGGAATTTGCAGAAATTTAAAGGGAACCTACCACCCACAAATCTACCTATAAAGGGTAGATCAGGTGTAGGTGGATCATGGACGTGGAGGATAGCCCTTTTAAGGGCTAATCCTCACGTCCCCCGCACTTCTTTAGTAACTGTTTATTTGACTTTATGGTATTTTATTATGCGGCTACTGGGGCATGGAGTAGCCGCTCTGAGGTTACACGAGCGCGCTACTCTATGCCCCAGATACCACTTTACCCCCTTCATACTCCCATCTGTCGGCGCGCAGCTGCTCGTAGCTGGCGCACCCCCGCCCGACGATCCCCTGCAGTTCTGCGCATGCGCAGTACAGCAGGCCCGCGCCCTGTGCAGCCCGGCTTCAAGCAGTGACCACGCAGGCGCGAGCCTGCTGTTCTGCGCATTTGCAGACTGCATGGATCGGGGACGAGGGCGCGCAGCTACGAGCAGCTACGTGCCGAAGATGGTGAGTAGGAGGGTAAGGTGCTATCGGGGCATGAGTAGCCGCCTCCGTGTAACCTCAGATGCGGCTACTCCCTCCACGCCCCAGTATCCGCTAATAAAATTACCATAAAAGTCAAATAAAAGTTACTAAAGAATGCGGGGGACTGAGGATTATCCCTTAAACGGCTTATCCTCTGTCCATTGACCCCTACCACCACGTATCTACCTTTATAGTAGATTTGTGTGGTAGTTCCCTTTTAAATATATCATGAACGGTTCTCCTTTTTTTTGTGCACAGCTAGGCATTACTAAAGAGACTGCAGGACACAGCAGAATCAATCACCTCTGTGTCTAACTGCCGTGCGTCTCAATGTTGCTCGATCGGTGGGGGTGGCATTGAAAACTGCACATCCCTCTATCTGACTTGGGTGCCACCTTGATTATTAAGGCTAAAGTGACTTTAAAGTGAGACACTTATAGTTACAAAACACATATATGCATCAGTACTACGAGTTCTCATCGATCCAAAAATTGACCGGTGTATATTCCCAAACAATATTACATTACATTCATTTCGTGGGCAGAAACAAAAAATAACAATAAAAGTTGAAAGCAGTGTCCCATGGGTTACTGGGTCATATGCATGCATCCATATATTGTATCCATATGCGGATATCACGTGATCGCACCGACCCAAAGAAGAAAGAAAGACGTTTCATTTTGGGCACACAGTGAAAGGCATAAAAACCGAGCCCATTAGAAAATGTTACAAATGCGTTTTTTCCTGCTTCCTATTACACGGCACGGAATATTCATAACCTACATCGTCGCTATGAAGAGCAGTTCCACACACAGCGCTTACTATGGAAAAATGGATTTTGGGTCGCATTTGCAACTTTAATGGATTTAATATTTTTGAGAAATATTCATCTCAAACATACATATACCATGTTATATATCTTTGTACATATCTGGCAGCAGAATCATGAAACCTTCACCTACCAGAAGCTGATTTATTCATTTCCTATACGCGCGAGGTAATGAATGACTTTCTGAATTTTTGATATTATGTGAATTTTTGAAACCTTTTGACATACCACATTCATGCTGACGGCTCGTTCTTATTTTCTCTCCATCTCCCCAATTCCTTCTCTGCTCTGGACGGTTCAGCAGCACAGTACAGTCACTAATGAGAATTACTGAAACTGAAACGCTGATAGAGAAATATGGACTGTCCTAAGAGAACAAGTCCTCCCAGCTCCGTATAAAACAAATATCCGCCGCCCATCAGCAAAAGTACAGAGTACAAAATGGGTTCTTACATTAAAAAAAATTTAACCGTTGGGGTTTTTCTTTTCTTTTTCACGGGAAAAAAATAGGTAACTTTTTTATGTACCACAATACTCGAGTATAGCCTATTTTTTTGCAGCACAAAAAAATGCTGCAAAACCCAAACTCGGCTTATACACAAGTAAAAAATATATCAAAACTCACCTTTTCCAGCCTTCCCCCCCCGCTATATAGCCAGCACCTGCCTCCCAGTATATAGCCTGCCAGCCCATATCCCCCAGTATATAGCCTGCCACCCCATATCCCCCAGTATATAGCCAGCCTCCTGCCCCAGTATATAGCCAGCCTCCTGCCCCAGTATATAGCCAGCCCCCTGCCCCAGTATATAGCCAGCAGCGGGGGAAGCTGGAAAGGTGAGTTTTGATATATTTTTTACTTGTGTATAAGCCGAGTTTGGGTTTTCAGCACATTTTTTTGTGCTGCAAAACTAGGCTTATACTCGAGTATATGTGGTACATAAAAAGTTACCTATTTTTTTCCCCGTGAAAAGAGAAAAAACCTCCAACGGTTAAATTTTTTTTAATGAACCCATTTTGTACTCTGTACTTTTGCTGAGTGCGGCCGGGAACGGCGCCGCTGGATTCGCGAATAGAAACCGGGGTAAGTAAATTGTTGGCCCCAATGGGGCAACATTTACTTACCCATTCCCTCGTGTTCCCCGGCGTGTTGTGTCCGACGAGGATTCAGGTCCATGGGGGGAAAATTCACTAAGGTCATGTGCCTGATATCTACATGTTTCGCTTCTCTGCGGCGATGGGGTCCCGTCGGAGTTTCACCTCTTCTTCTTTTTTACCGTCGGTATGTGAGTGCCGTTGTCCGTTGCGCCCCCCACGTTAATACATAAATGGTTTTTTTAAATTCCATCCACGGTTTTTCCAAATCCGTCAGGTTTGTCCGACACCCACACCCCCCTGAATTTCTTGTCATGCGCCACATCCATCGCGTGCGCCAAAAACCTGGGGACATTCCCGCGCAAATGGAAATATCGGGAAACCGGACGAAAGTGCGGCGTTCGGACCCCTTAGTAAATGAGCCCCATTATATTTTTAAAAAAAGAAGCAGCACTTTTCCAGGGATTCTCACAGATATTGAACTGTTTCTTTTTTGTTTCTTTGATAGCCTCAAATTGTTCAAAGAGGAGAGTTTCCAAAAAGGTGAATATCTCTATGGTGGTCAGCTAAATCCTGATCATCGGCCTACGATAGTGCAGTGCCCCAAACCTTAGTAAATCAACCCCCACTGAGTTTGCCCACTTAGCCAATCATTGGCTTAGGTTAACCCATACCCTGTGGCCAGTGATTGACTGAGCAGGGACTTTCCTTTGCATTGAGATGGTCCACTGGAGCAGTGTCACGGGTCTTACCTTTCCACGCTCCCTGTCCCGGCTAGGTCACGTGGACTCCCCGCTCCCTAAGCCTCGTGAGCCCTGGCACTCAAAGATTTACACGGGGCCAGCGTAACCACTGATTGGCGCTGGCACTTCTGGGTTTCCCATAAAGACCGGCGGCTCCCTTAACTCCCTGCCAGATCTTTGCGCTCATTAGCCATTGTGAAATCTTCCTTGTGAGTTCCCTGTGTTCCTGTTTCTTGTAACGCCATATCCCCTGTATGCTGACCTTGCATCTCTGCCGCCTGCCTGACTACCTGCCTGTGCCCTGTCCATTCGAGCCTGGACCCCGAGCAAGTCCTGCCGCGCAAGTCCCATCCCGCTTTGCGGGGCCTCTGGTGAAGACCAGGTGAAGACTTAGATTTCCCAGGGTGTCGGCTAGTACCATCTCCCGCAGTGGTCCATGGGGTTCACTGACCCCGAGCCCTGACAAGTGCAGTTAAACCTCACACATCAAAATGACCAAAATGGGCCATCGGGAGACAAGCTGTATATTGTATATATTCTTTCTTTAAAAAAAAAATCATGGATCCAATGGGCCTCATTTACTAAGGTCCATCGGATGCATTTTTTCCGCCGGGTTCCAAAGATTTAAGTTTTGCGCCAATTGCCCCAGGAGTTTGGTGCACGCAGTGATCGGATTTTGACGCATCGGCCACGGCCTTGCACGCGACAGAAATCGGGGGCTTGCTGTCAGACAACCCGACCGGATCCGACAACCGCGCTGGATTTAACAATTAGAAATGTGTCGCAAGATCAGCACTCACATGCAAAACGGAAAGAAGCCAGGTGAACTCCGGCGGACCTCGGCCGCAATTGACTGATGCAGGATCTTGGTCGCACGATCTTAGTGAATCGCGCCTGACCCGAGTAATTTCCGAGTTATGGGAGGGCGCCACAACAATGGAGGTTGTAGCATTGTATACCATGGATTATGGACAGTACATATGTAACGCTGTACAGGCAAAGTCTCCCTGGTTGTTATGTACAAGATTGTTCTTTAAGTTTGTATGTAAGTCGAACGTATATTTTATAATTAAAGCTCCAGCAAAACATTTTTTGTCCCAGTGACAATTTCAGAATTTTTTGCTGTAATAGGAACAAGGATTATCAATAAAACTTCATTACAGACCATCTTACCCTGATCATTCCGCAGCCCCTGGGACTAAAGTAGCATCCGAGAGCTTCACGAGGGTCACCGGGGGGTAAAGAGGACCATCTCTAACTAGGGGTTGTCTACAAGTTGGGTTGTCTTAAAAGGGTTTTTTCCCACTGAACAAGTTAGGCTCTATCCCCTTGCTGATTGGTGGGGGTCTCCCCTGATAGAGACCCCCCCCCCCCACAATTACGAGAAAGGAAGTCCAATGGGGTCCAGGTACCTATCGTTCTCCCGAGATTTGAACTGTTCTGCTCATTCATGGTAGACGAGGGTCCCATGAGGTACCTAGGACCGCAACGGACCCATCCGTTCTCGTATCTGTGTGGGGTTCTTATCACTGAGACCCCCACCAATCAGCAAATATAGGCCCTATCCAGTGATAACTTTTTTGTATAAATATCTATAGATAGATTTGCAATTTGGGATAATGTGATCAGTCTTATTTATATAGTTTTTCCTCTCTCCCCCCCAGCCTCCACTGACCCCTGGGTCCTAAGGCATGTGTGCGTGTGCGGGGAATTTATTAATGTGTCGCTGGAAGACCCTCAACAACACTCGATCTACAGTATGTAGCATACAAGCCAAGCCAACCCTAAATGTTCGTTCATGTGACAAACCGGTCTCCAAGGATTTTGACTGACACTTTCAAAATATCTATGAATTTGTATTTGTATAAGAAAAACTGCTGGCGTCTCCAGTCAAATTTGAGGTGGTGAACATATTAATAACATAATAATACTTAACCTGATGGGAATATACAACACATGTTCCCATATTGAAGGGTTTTTTTTTTTTTTTCACTATTTCGTTATGGGACTTTTTTTTTTTTCTTTTCTTTCATTTTTTTGTATCTTATTCTCTATCGATCTTTTTTCTATTTGTTACTCTCCTGTATCTCGTTAAATGCAAAAAAAAAACAAAAACTAAAAAAAATCGTATAAAGATAAGTCTTTCTGTGGTGTTATTCTGCTTTTTCTTTCCTTTTAATGAAATTCCATACTGCTGGTTATTCCGGGTCATCTTCCAGACGGAATCCAAACTATAAATGTAATTTTCTTCAAAATAAAATGTCATATAAAGTAATTGTGTTCGCGTCGGCAAAAGAAAGTAGAGAATTTATGGCCCACTATACCTCAGAGTTTGTTCGTGTCACGCGGACTATAGAAAAATAACAGATGGCCTATTAGTATTGCGTTTGAAACTTGGAATCAGAAGGTCAATAAAATTAAATTGGAAAGAAAGTAATAATTGAAAACAAACAACAACAAAAAAAACATACTGGAGGGTCTATAAATATTAGACGTTCATCGCGGCCGAATTGTGCTCGTGGTAAATGTTTGACCTTTTGCTCCTGTATTGTTTTCATTTATTCACTACTTATTTTCAAAAGAATATGAAAGTTTATTCTGGGGTGTAAAAATACAAAAAAATATAAAAATGTAATTAAAATTTATATTTTTACAATGTTTACGGTAATTATCTATAGTCTTTGTTATATTTAAAATAAAAAAATATTTTTTGATTTATAGAATTTTTGGGGCTAAGGAATTACCAATAAACCAATAAAATCCAGTTTTTTGGGACTCACCACTTAAAGTCACATACAAATATATTTCTGCCATTTGCAAATTCTTAAAGAGAGCCATCGTTTAGTTGTTGTTTTTTATATATTGTGTGTGGGGAGTGTTGTGAACATTTTTGTATGATACTTCATTAAGAATTCATCCTACTTTTTTTTGTAAAGAAAGCGGTGCAATCTGTTCCCCTTAGCTACATTCAGACTTCTGTATGGGGGACATATATACGCTCCTCCCGTATATATGTCCCCCATAGCCCCAGCAAATGGTCGGCGAGCGGCCGTTTGGAGCGGTACGGTGCCGCACACGTTCCATACTGTGAAACTGAAGACAGGTCTCTCTCTCCTCTTCTCTATTTGTTACAACACTGTGAGTGGTAACCCGTTCTCCTCCCTGGCTGTAGTATGCTATGAGACAGTATTTTCAAAGATAAAATAATGAATCCTTCCTTCTCAGAGCTGTGTAACCAAACACAGGGAAATTAGATGTTGAGCTTGTGGCAGACTCCATAGATAACATGTACAGGCTTGAATTTGCATTCTCTATGGGCAGGGGGGGGCTTGAATTTTTTTTTTAGCAGAATTTATTCATGAATTATATTTAAAAAATATTTACCCTGCCCACCCACACATTCACCACAAATATAAAATTATTTCAAATAACGATTACATTTTAAAAACATAGACACATCTCGTTTGAATAGTAGTTTTCTAGCGCTCCTTGCCTTGGACTGTTATGACTTCTGGATTCCTTTTGTGTTAACCTGCTGACCGACTCTTGCCATGAACTTAGACCCTCTTTAGCTCTGTGAGCAATATTTTGTTTTAGAAATGCTCAGTTAATAACGCTGCAGACTACTATCTGTATATGAACATTGATTGTTCTCCGCTATGGCGCCACACTCATGTTGGGGCTTTGGGTCCACCAAGCCCCGGTGCCCACCAGGAGATTCACCTTTTGACTGTTGGACCAATCCCATCCTGTTTTATAATACTATATATATTCTGGAGTATACATTAATGGAATATCCATAGTTTTTTCTGGCTTTAGGACCCTCACCTTTATCTTTTTATATTTTTTTTGGTCTTCTTATCCTCCTTCCCCATGATGCCTTAGCAGATGTCCAACCAGATAGAATCATCTGTTTGTAGCTGAGAGAGGATTTTGATATATTATCTTCCCTCAAGGGGAGCTAAAGTGCAATAAGTATACAGTCAGGGAGGCTCATCACTCACCGATGCCCAAAGTGGTTAAGACACTTGGCATTGATGCAGTGAGCATTAGCGACTTAATGCACTGTGCGTAATCCAATCAATGTGTGGCCGTAAGATAGTACACTATATTTGTCATCTATCTCACATGTCCCACATACGGTAGTGTGTATGAGGGTCTGACGTCTATGAACAAGAGATTCCAACATAGAAAGGATGGTAAGCAACATTCAAATTTGATATATAGAAATATAGTTTATTTAGGCATTAGTTTCCTCCTGGGTTTTTTGGTGTAAAAAGTCTCAACTAGTGCATTTAAGGCTTTTTGAGACTTCTTTATTATCGCTCAAACTAACGCCCTTACGGGCCTATTTCTACACCTCTTCATTATCTGGTGTAAACATAGAACTTTGCTACTACAACACAGTGCAAAACCGAATTCATGTCTAGGACTTTTGCTCAGAAAGTCCCTCAAAAAGTCCTCATAGTCACTCCAAGTCCCTGCGGTCTATGTGATTAGACTTTATGCATTTTTGAAACTTTTTGGGGTCTTTTTGAAAAAAAAAAACCCAGACAGAGTGACAAGTGAACATTTAAAAGGGTCAAAGCCACTTTAATGATCTGATGGGCAGACGGAGTTCCAAAAATAGACATAGAACTGTCCCAAGGAGCCTTATTATAAATAAACCCCATGTTCAGGAGAAAGCAACTGGTCTTTTTGTTCAAATCAAAAATGCATTAACCCTTCAGAAATAGCCCCCTACATCCCTTATAATATAGGCGTCCCATACTTAAGGACACCCGACTTACAGACGACCCTAGTTGAAGACAGACCCATCATCGGCCCCACTGGTGACCTCTTGTGAGCTTTACTATAGTCCTAGCCTGCAATGATCAGCTGTGAAGTCTCTGTATGAAGCTTTATTGACAATACTTGGTGCCCATTACAGCAAAAAAAAAAAAATTGTCACTGGAGCAAAATATTTTTTGTCTGGATCTACAGTGATAAAATATACAGTTTCGACTTACATACAAAGTCAACTAAGAACAAACCTATGGAACCTCTTGTATGTAACCCGGGGACTGCCGTATACGGCACATGTGTGGTTCAAAGTCCCCCGAGGTCTGTAAAAAAAAAGTTGTTTAAAAAAATAAATAAATACAATAAAATGAAAATGTCTTTGATTGAAAAAATAAAAAATTATAATTCCATATGGCCATGGCAGGAAAAAAATCAAATGTCTAAAATATTTAGCAAAGGTTTAACATTACTCAGCCCTGTACACAAAAATTAGAAAAAGTTCTGGGTGTCGGAATGTTGGTGTTTTGTAATGAATAATAATATTTTAGCCATATGTTTGAGTTGTACAGGCGGTCCCTACTTATAAGGACCCGAGTTACAGACAGACCCTCCTCTGACCCTCTGGTGAACCTTTCTCTGAATGTTACTATAGTCCCAGACTGCAATGATCAGTGTGTAGGTGTCTGTACTGAAGATTTATTGATAATCCTTGGTCCCAATTACTGCAAAAATTGTTTAAAACTCCAATTGTCACTGGGGCCAAAATTTTTTTTGTCTGAGCTACAATTATAAATATACAGTTTTCGACTTACATACAAATTCAACTTAAGAACCAATCTCCGGACCTTATCTGTTATGTAACCCGTGGACTGCCTGTAGTTACTTTGTTTTAGGCTGTAATACACATTTATCTAGATCCGTTTTTTTTTTCCCTTTATTTCTTTTATATTTTTTCAAAGCAGAGAACCAAAAAAAAGTTCATTTTTCAGGTTATCGAGCAACAACTTTGTCTACAAGGAATAAAAGATGTATTATTTAGCGCGTTGTTGTTGGTTTGCATATTCTTGGAGTATATTACTGTGTTTTAACAGCATATTAAAAGTTTATTAATGAGATGATGCAAAGTAATGTATATAGCTGTGGATTTGGAAATTCTTTTATTAGTGCGTAAAAATGAATATCGGATAAACATACAAAATGGAGCTATGATAATTCTATCAGCAAACACTTTGCCAAAATCCACATAATCACCAGCCATCATCGCGGGCTAATCTGTTACCCCCTGATTCATAGGGACGGGAGAGGAAGGAATGCGCCGCTCTCCGACGCCGTATTGTAACTAATTATGTTTTTGTCCTATTTGTAGGATGTAGTTTTTTTTCTATATATTAATGCAGTGGTATCCGCGTCTTTGACGGGATCTGCGGTTTATGGATTCTACTCCATTAGTGTATTTCATGGTGGCAATACTCATCCCAGGTACAAGATACAGAACCTTATAATATAAAGATTGTATATTATCTCCTTTATGGATTTCGGAAGTTCTTAAAAGAGGAACTTTCACCACCGTTCACACGCTCCTAACAACGAGAAGACTCAAATCGCAATGTCAGGTCTTTCTCGAACATTATGGGGCAGATTTACTTATACCCGGTCCCCATTCACGATCCAGCGGGCGCGTTTCTCTGCGGTGGATTTCGGTCTTCCGGTGATTCACAAGGCAGTTCCCCTCCGACGTCCACCAGTAACTGCTGCCTGCGCTGAATGAATCCGCCGAGGTCCGCCGGAGTTCAATATCCTATACTTGGCAAGTTTTTTTTTTTTAAATGCGGCGGTTTCTCCCGAATCCGTCGGGTTTTCATTTAGCCCACGCCCCCCGACTTCCTCACGTGCATGCCGACGCCGATGGCGCCACATCCCCGATCGCGTACGCCAAAATCCTGGGGCAATACAGGGAAATCGGCGCAAATTCCGGAAATATTCGAGTAACCACGTTGGGAAAACGCGAATCGGCCCTTAGTAGTTAATTGCCCCCTAATGGGTTATCAGCCAGAAATTTGGGTTTGACATTCAGGCTTACCTCCACTGTAATGCTGGTGACATTTAAATTTTGACAACCAATGATCCAGCACCAATCGTGAGTGTTTATCGGGTGGGTTCTGTACCTGAACCGAACTTTGTTCCAGTTCCAACCAAACCCTCCTGAGTCCACTCATCACTATTCCTAATTCTCCTATAATAGACACTATTATGACAATTCTCTAGCCCCCACCCTTTAATAATTTCTAATTTTCTACTCTCAGATTGGTGGGGTCAGTCTGTCTCCAACCCATGACTCCTCCCAACTAGCATATGTTTTCAGTAACCAATATGCTATATATAGCCCTCTTCAATGGGGTCCTGGTTTTGGGGCAGCCGGAATGACCCAGCCCATCTGACGATAGAGATAAAAGAGTCACTACATTGATTGCTCAGGAATGGTGAAGCCCAAGGTTCGTCACTAGATCTCCCCAGGTTAGCAGGACTCTGCCCTGGTGTGGCATTCCCCCCTCTCTTATCAGATCCGTGTCCACAGATTGTACGGAACAAGTGCATTAACTTTCCCCTGCAGGTCCTAACCTCCAGGAGAATAATACTACTGCAGTACCTGTGGAGGTCTGCAGGACCTGTTTATGATGTCATGATCACATGACCAGCAGGGGATAACACTGTCAGGGAACCAGATTTAGGGACAATGAGGAACATAAGATGTGGTGATACCTAACAAGTAGGGATTTCTCCTGTGTTTCTCTCAGCTGTATATACCAGAAGTCAAGTTATTGGCAACCGCCACATGTGAGGGGTGTTATGTACAGGAGTTGCATTACATTGGGGCCCTTGCCCCGGATCTTTTACAACCCTAGCAACACCCCTAGTGGAGCCCATAGAAATAATTTCCATCCCGACTAATAAAATAGTCAAGATGATAGCTTCCAAAAAGTGGTTTAGGAACAATGCCAACTATAGCACTTATATGTAGTGTTCCCATTTGAGGGTCCAATTACACACAAACGCAGGTGTTGAAGTGTAAATGGTTCCCTTTCTCAGGTTTATCAAGGTGGTCTGCACCAGAATTTCTGGGGGACGTGGCCGTGGGGGGCTGGCCGTCAGAAAGACCCGACGGATTCGGAAAGCCGCAGAATTTTAAAAAATGTGTGTCGGAGGGGTGAACTCCAGCGGACTTCAGCGCAGACAGCGACACCTAGTGGACATTGTGAGCGCACGACCTTAGTGAATCCCGTCAGAACCCGAATCAGCTCGGAGAACACGGCCACTGGATCGCGACTGGACCAGTTATATTATCCCTGCTTGATGAGTTTTGCTGGTTGAAAATCCATTGAACCCATTGGTTGATGATTAGTGTTAAAGACCTGAACGCAAAGTCTGGTTGTATCAAACTTTGCAGTTTCGGGTTCCCAGACAGTCCTCAGACTGAGACACGGACGGGCTGCCATACAGCTGAGGTCCCAGAGCGGCGGACACCGCTCCTCTCCTCCTCCCTACCACAAGCACTTTTTACAAGTACAATCCGCATCTGAAGAAGGTCTTTTGACCGATAATGTCATGCCTATTCTGTGGATTTGTACAAAAATAAAAAGCAATTATTATTAAATTTGATTGAGTGCCAATCTTCTTCCATTATCTATGCATGAACGGGGCTGGGACCCAGTTTGGCACCATCTACTACTACACAAGGAGTGCTGTGAAATATCTGAATCTGTTATTTATTGTACTACACTATTAGTCATGACATACAAATGACCATAAATGTGGTCTAATATGTCGACACCGGTGACGCAAAACACGTACATCCAGTGTCGCACCTTAACCTAAAAACACTCATAATGAATGAATACATAGATTAGAAACATACCCACATATGATAGATTGTAAATGGCTTCGAAATCATAAGATATAGTTGGAATTTGCAGAAATTTAAAGGGAACCTACCCACCCACAAATCTACCTATAAAGGTAGATCAGGTGGTAGGTGGATCATGGACGTGGAGGATAGCCCTTTTAAGGGCTAATCCTCACGTCCCCGCACTTCTTTAGTAACTGTTTTTTGACTTTATGGTATTTTATTATGCGGCTACTGGGGCATGGAGTAGCCGCATCTGAGGTTACACGAGCGCGCTACTCTATGCCCCAGATACCACTTTACCCCCTTCATACTCCACCATCTGTCGGCGCCAGCTGCTCGTAGCCTGGCGCACCCCCGCCCGACGATCCCTGCAGTTCTGCGCATGCGCAGTACAGCAGGCCCGCGCCTGTGCAGCACCGGCCTTCAGAGCAGTGACCACGCAGGCGCGAGCCTGCTGTTCTGCGCATTGCAGACTGCAAATCGGGGACGAGGGCGCGCAGCTACGAGCAGCTACGTGCCGAAGATGGTGAGTAGGAGGGTAAGGTGCGCTATCGGGGCATGAGTGCCGCCTCGTGTAACCTCAGATGCGGCTACTCCCTCCACGCCCCAGTACCCGCTAATAAAATTACCATAAAAGTCAAATAAAAGTTACTAAAGAATGCGGGGGACTGAGGATTATCCCTTAAACGGCTATCCTCTGTCCATTGACCACCTACCACCACGTATCTACCTTTATAGTAGATTTGTGTGGTAGTTCCCTTTTAAATATATCATGAACGGTTCTCCTTTTTTTTGTGCACAGCTAGGCATTACTAAGAGACTGCAGGACACAGCAGAATCAATCAACTCTGTGTCTACTGCCCTGCGTCTCAATGTTGCTCGATCGGTGGGGGTGGCATTGAAAACTGCACATCCCTCTATCTGACTTGGGTGCCACCTTGATATAAGGCTACAAGTGACTTTAAAGTGAGACACTTATAGTTACAAACACATATATGCATCAGTACTACGAGTTCTCATCGATCCAAAAATTGACCGGTGTATATTCCCAAACAATATTACATTACATTCATTTCGTTCGGGCAGAAACAAAAAATAACAATAAAAGTTGAAAGCAGTGTCCCATGGGTTACTGGGTCATATGCATGCATCCATATATTGTATCCATATGCGGATATCACGTTGATCGCACCGACCCAAAGAAGAAAGAAGACGTGTTCATTTTGGGCACACAGTGAAAGGCATAAAAAACCGAGCCCATTAGAAATGTTACAAATGCGTTTTTCCTGCTTCCTATTACACGGCACGGAATATTACATACTACGTCGCTATGAGAGCAGTCCTCACACAGCGCTTACTATGGAAAAATGGAATTTTGGGTGCAGTTTGCACTTTAAGGATTTAATATTTTCTGAGAAATATTCATCTCAAACATACAGTATACCATGTTATATATTCTTTGTACATATCTGGCAGCAGAATCATGAAACCTTCACCTACCAGAAAGCTGATTTATTCATTTCCTATACGCGCCGAGGTAATGAATGACTTTCTGAATTTTTGATATTATGTGAATTTTTGAAACTTTGACCATACACTTCATGCTGACGGCTCGTTCTTATTTCTCTCCATCTCCCCAATTCCTTCTCTGCTCTGGACGGTTCAGCAGCACAGTACAGTCACTAATGAAGAATTACTGAAAGAACGCTGATAGAGAAATTATGGACTGTCCTAAGAGAACAAGTCCTCCCAGCTCCGATAAAAAAACAAATATCCTGCCGCCTCAGCAAAATAAACTTTTTTACTCGAGTATAAGCCGAGTTTGGGTTTTCAACACATTTTTTTATGCTGAAAAACTAGGCTTATACTTGAGTATATATGGTACATAAAAAGTTACCTATTTTTTTCCTGTGAGAAGAGAAAAAACCTCCAACAGTTAAATATTTTAAATGAACCCATTTTGTACTTTTGCTGAGTGCGGCAGGATATTTGGTATCGGAGGCTGGGAGGACTTGTCTCTTTAGGACAGTCCATAATTTCTCTATCAGTGGCTTCAGTAAATTCTCATTAGTGACTGTACTGCGCTGCTGAACCGTCCAGACGCAGAGAACTTTACTACTCTTGTTGGAATTTGGACCACCCAATACTAATTAAAGTAATGCACTTGCATTTAGGTTGGTTCGGTTACCTAGACCTGCACGTGAGCCTCTTTTTCCCCCCCCCCCCCCCCCCCCTCCTTAGGTTCTCCTTCCGATACCATGCTTCCTGTTTGTTTGTTTAATTAGTATATTGTTTGTCACGCTCAGCTTCTGAGGGGCTGGTATTGGTCATAGCCACCCACAAAAACAGATACCATGGGCTATCAGGAAGGTGCGAGTGACTGTTAGCGGGAGAGGTAAGTCCTTATATATTATGTCCCTAATCTGCACTTTGGTGGTCCCACATGCTTCCAGCTGCTTACCACGGTTCCAGGTTTCCCGTAGGTCCACCGACTGTCGATGTCTAGAGATTTCAAAGCCATAACTCATACTACTGGTCCCGGCCATCATACGCAACCCTTGTTACAAAAATCACCTTCCCCACTTCCCCCTTCCGGTTCTCTGTCTTCCCGTAAGGTTATGCTGTGACTGGATATCGATATCTGTTTGTCTCCTTTTTTTCCATCTAAGAGTGTTTATTATTCTGAGCTCTTTTCGTGGGGCTGCTTTTAGCTACAGCTTACGGTCCATCCCTTTCCTCCCCTTGTCGTTCACTCTTATCATGGATTCTATCTGAACTATTCACCCTGCTCCGATTTATGCTTGTATTTTGGATTTTTTATATCTACTAACTGCCTGACCCAAACTCATACTGTCACGACTACCAGCTACGGACCCCTGTACCCTACCGGAGTATTGTGACCCTACTATGGCCAGTATGTCAACCTACTGTGATAGTCTTCATCGCAGTCCCCTAGATCCTGTTTTACGGTATAATTTTTGGACCCTTTAATAATGCCCATGATAACGCTTGAACCACTGTCCGTATAATTTTGTTTCTGTTTTAGGATGTTAAAGTTTGGTCCCAGAACAGATTGAATGATGTTGATATGATCTGGTAGAACGTATACCGAATGGTAGTGTACTTACATGAATGAGGAAATCTCGGATTCTCCTGTCCTACGTTTCTGCTCTATTTTTCCTAAAAATGTATAAATAAATTGTATCAATAAACACAGATAGAGCGATGATGCCCAACACACAGCCATGGTTCCATACCATGACCGTGATGGCTGCCGCCTTCTTCCCTTATCGGAAAAACTGCACCCCTATATTGTCTGGGAAAAAAAAAGAAAACATGAAGGATTGATTATTATTTCCCTGCTCTTTTTTCTAGGAGAAGTCTAATTCGACTTTCTGACTTCTTTTGGTCATCCTCTAGTCTTAGTGTTAGTATTAGTTTAAATAAGTATCATGTCATCTTGTTATTCGATCCATCCTCCAAGTAACACCTATGAGAGTGAAACTTAACAGGTTCCCGCATTATTTCTCTATGGAAGTAAGCAAAGTCAGGGATTAAGTACACACTGAATATAAAGCATGTAACTCACATCTTTCCGCTCTAGTATTGAGGCAATGCAGAAATAGAATGCTCATGGCATCAGAGGGGGTCACTATGGGTTCTCTGAGGAGGTTCTGTCTAGTTGAATCACTTGGTTCAGCGATCATCACCAAAGATCCGCTACTGGAAGCCCGTTTGGAATGGCGAATCAACGACTTGCCTAGTGTGGGCAATAGAGACAATCTGTAGACATTCAGCTATGGTGGGAAGGTTCTATGCTAACCGTCACACAAACAAATTCAGCCTGGTCTGTCATCTTGTGGAAGTGACCCCATCACTGGTTCCCAATCGAATCTAGGTACCTGAATGGAGGAGTCTGACTACTCAATGGAAGGAGAGAGCGGTTGATCACCGTTGGCTAGGGCCTTTTCATTTGTTGATCATATGGTCCCAGGCACAAATCTCATCATAGGTGTCCGGAACCAAAAACATGACTTACTGTTCTAAGAGGATTAGACCACTATTCCCATCCCCCAATGTCGCCTGTTACAACCATACTGGGGGTATTTAACTAAGGCGCCTTCGCGTTTCTCGCCCCCTTCCCCCGACGTGTTGTCCGATTTTCCCTGAATTGCCCCAGGGGGGGGGGATGTTGTCGTCAAACGCGATTGGATTGTGGCGCACGGCGCTGGCATGATACGACTGGACATAGGGGCAATGAGCGAATGAACACCCGTACGGATTCGTGAAAAAACCCGCCAGCATTTTTTAAAAAAAAAAAAGTGTGCGGGACTCCGCGCTACCTTCACTAGGTCCGCTTGGTGAATGATGAATGCATTTCGATAAACTTCAGCGCAGCCAGCGCTTCCTGGGGGAACTGAGGAACTTCTCCTTATGAATCACGGCCAGACCCGAATCCCACCGCGGAGGAACGCGCCTGGATCAGGAAGGACCGGGTTAAGTAAATCTGCCCCCATGTCTTTGACAGATGTGTGGTATGAGGTTGATGAATAACTTTATCTAGGCATCTCGCTTTTAGCTAATGTATGCTAAGACCTTTGATGACTCTGGGCGGTAGTCTCCTGCTATCTATACTGTTAGAGTAACTGCTCAACAGGTAGATTGATTTATGCAATGGCCACCAATAACTACACCAGACATGATTTGTTGCATCTTATGGAAGTTCTCAAAGACCTTACCAACACATCTTTAGTAATACACGTCCATTTTGATGGGGTTTCTGAGGTGATACCAGGAGAATGTATGGTGTGTTAATGGGAGGTAAACTTAATATGGGTACGTGGTCTGAGTTACATCATTTACAGTGATGAGCATCTTGGCATTATCTTGTGTTTTGGACATATGGAATTATTCAGTTCTCAAATAGTCCTAAACAGGGAAACATTTTTGGGCTTATCGTACATCGAAACTGTCCTTGGCCTTTTACACGTCTTCTGGAGGCTCAAGATAGTTGACTGGGGTAAGATGATAACACACTTCTTTAGCAGACATATGAAAGCTTAGCTGGTTCCATGTATCATAGGCATGAACACAATCAAAATTGCACATTCACAGCATCAGATGTTATTTTCATCTTCCAACAGGTTGCATATAGTTCCTAACTCCCTAAAACACCAAAGATATCTGTAGAGGATGATCCTACTTACACAACGTATAAGCACTCTTATTCTCATAGATTGTGGGAATACCAGTATCCATCCCATATGAACCCACTTCAGTAACCATCTATCCACTATCTTGGCCTGTCATCACCTATCAACTGTGGACCTAACCTTATAGGGGAGAGTATATATCCGGTTTACTGCTAGAACAAGAAATCATAAGCTTTTCTTTGAGTCCTTTGAAAAGTCATTATCCAATGGGTTTCTTCTAAATTCTTTGTACAAATAGACGTAGCTTCAAATTTCTATTGCGTCCTGGCGCCAGGCCTCATTTTTGGATTTTGGTTTTGGTCTAAAATCCAAGGTCTAACGTTTTCTCGCTAGGCTAGGTTGTGAGACCACTGGTCACCTTCTGTAAGACTGGAAGCCACTTCACAATTTTTTGATCCCTTATCTTGGTCATTTGCAAGTTCTTGTTGTTCTTACGAATTACTTTTGCACAATTGTGACGCGGTGGTTGACATCTGGCCTTGGTTAGGGTCACTATCATACATCATCCAACCAAGAGTGAAGAAGCATAATGTAAAGAGTTCACAATGTCACTAGAGGTCTTACTTTAATTAGAACACGTTTTGCCCAGTTCTGAACATGCGGACTGCTGCAAGAGCTGCTCTGAGATATGACCATAGGAAACATTCACAACTCTATAATCTGATTGACATTAAGGGAACCTTTCGTTAAACTAACCCCACACTGTCTTAAAATTTTTACCATTTCTATAATACAGACAGTAAAACTATCCACTATATGTTCCTCCACATGACCTGTATTTGCAAATCTGTCTGTGAAGTTGAGTATCCTAGTCTATGCATGTTCTTCCAGTCAGCTGCGCTTTTAGTCTTGATTGACTAGGGGTACTCCTCGTCGTCACTGTGCAACTTGGCTCATGTACCTAATTTCCTCTCCTCCAGGAATGAGAAATGATACTGGCGTGTGTGACTCACTGAAGAGAATCCCTGAAAGAGGGGTTAATGAGGGAGTTGGAAAAGTGACATTGGGCTGATGTGGTACTCACTGAATAGAAATAAGCTCCTCAATCCCCTCTCCTTGAGAAAAATCTCTTCAATGATCGAAACAGAGCCTACGCTCTCTCATTCCTAGAGTGGCGGGGGGGGGGGGGGGGGGGGGGGCTTTCTATGAGGTCTCTTTCTGGTTCGCTGCGATGAGTCACTTGCTGAAAAGAAATGGTGATTGTGGTGGAGCTTAAAGAACATGAATATGCCGGAATAGGTCAAAGGAAAAACAACTATAATTGGTCAATTAAAATATATGGGAGTCAACTTTATACAATGGACTGTGGAGGTTTGCAGGCATGGGATGAACAATCTATGGATAGTTGTACTGTGTATAGCAGCATTTAGCAAGACTTTTTTGTTCGTTGTGTGTTAGTTTCATGAAATGGGTCAGGTCCATGAAATTGGTTTATGGCTTCACTGTCTGACAGAAACACTTCACAAGGTCTCCATTATCATTCGTAATATATATATATACTAAGATATTATATAAGTAATCGGTTTAATAAAAGTAGGAAAACCACTAGTTTTAATTTTCATATACAACAAGAGAACAGTATAGTCAGGTAAAGAGTTGATGATATCTTTTAGCATTGTACTTCTGGACACCTGTCACATAGTCCATCTGGTGTTTATTAGCTGCAGGAAGGTCACCTCATAATCGGAGGTCACAGATCTCAATACGCATCTCCACATATTAGCATTCTTCTGGAAGGAAAATCCTCGAGAATCTGTGGAAATGTTCTCCTGCAAAATATCATTAAGTACATTGTATTTGGCTCAGTCCTGCAGGTCTACACATGGAGGTCACGTGACTCCCATAAGGTTGACCATAATGGTAAAAAAGTTCAAATTTCTCTTATTTTATTTTAAACTTTTTCAAACCTATACTCTTGGTCAATAAGTGTGATGCTGAAATGTCCCTAGAAGTTCATAGTTTATATAAACTGCCAATGATGACGGCCTCTTTCATTATCAGGCTCTTGGGCCGATCCAAGAATCAAGGGTAAAATCTTGCCCACTGATGTTTTTAAGGGCACAGGCTATTTATATTTTTTAGTCCTCACCTTCTACGTTTTTAATTTTTTCATTTACAGAGCCATATGAGGGCTTGTTATTGTGAGAAACTGTAGTTCCTAGGGGCAGCATTGTATATTCCATGCTTTGTCTTTGAATGCCGTGAATTACAACAATGAGTTTTTTGTAAATACATTTTCAATGGGTTTTTATTTTTACAACTTCACTTTGCACATCGTCTTTATTTTTGGTCAGTTTGATAAGGGAGAAACCAAAATGATACAGCTTGTTTTATTTTCCTTAAAGAGTAACTGTATTATCTTGTTGCCTAACATCCAGCAGTTTCCTTGCTATTTTTGGAAAAGAATGCCAAACAAGGGGTATAACACAGGGGGTACGGAAAGTATTAAAGACCCCTTTAAAAATCTGACTCTGTTTCATTGCAGGCAATCGGTAAGATCGTATCAATTTTCAAGTTAAAAGCTAATTACCGTATATTACTGGAGTATATAGCTGACCCAATATAGAAGCCAAAGGCCCCTAATTTTACCACAAAAACCCGGGAAAACCTATTGACTTGTGTATAAGCCGAGGGTGGGAAATGCATTGGTCACAGCGCCTCCCAGTATATAGCCTGCCGGAACCCTGCCCCATAGTAATATAGCCAGCACCTGCCTCCCAGTATATAGCCTGCCAGCCATATCCCCCAGTATATAGCTGCCACCCCATATCCCCCAGTATATAGCCAGCCTCCTGCCCCAGTATATAGCCAGCCTCCTGCCCCAGTATATAGCCAGCCCCTGCCCCAGTATAGATAGCCAGCGCGGGGAAGCTGGAAGGTGAGTTTTGATATATTTTTTACTTGTGTATAAGCCGAGTTTGGGTTTTCAGCACATTTTTTTGTCTGCAAAACTAGGGTCTATACTCGAGTATATGTGGTACAAATAAAAGTTACCTATTTTTTTCCCCGTGAAAAGAGAAAAAACCTCCAACGGTTAAATTTTTTTTAATGAAACCCATTTTGTACTCTGTACTTTTGCTGAGGGGCGGATCGGATATTTGGTATCGGAGGCGGGAGGACTTGTCTCTTTAGGACAGTCCAT
>WNYA01000772.1:0-86120 GCA_019512145.1 Engystomops pustulosus | reverse complement strand
ATAATTTCTCTATCAGCGTTTTCAGTAAATTCTCATTAGTGACTGTACTGTGCTGCTGAACCGTCCAGACGCAGAGAAGGAATTGGGGAGATGGAGAGAAATAAGAACGAGCCGTCAGCATGAATGTGTATGTCAAATGTTTCAAAAATTCACATAATATCAAAAATTCAGAAAGTCATTCAATTACCTCGGCGTAGGAAATGAATAAATCAGCTTTCTGTAGGTGAAGGTTTCATGATTCTGCTGCCAGATATGTACAGAAAGAATATATAACATGGTATATGTTATGTAGATGAATATTTCTCAGAAAATGCAAAAAAAAAAAAAGTGCAACTGCACCCAAAATTCCATTTTTCCATAGTAAGCGCTGTGTGAGGACTTGCTCTTCATAGCGAAGGTATTTAATATTCCATGCCGTGTACTAGGAAGCGGGAAAAACGCATTTGTAACATTTTCTAATGGGCTCGGTTTTTATGGCTTTCACTGTGTGCCACAAATGACACGTCTTCTTTCTTCTTTGGGTCGGTGCGATCACGTGGATATCCGCATATGGATACAATATATGGATGCATGCATATGACCCAGTAACCCATGGGACACTGCTTTCAACTTTTATTGTTATTTTTTGTTCTGCCCGAAATGAATGTAATGTAATATTGTTTGGGAATATACACCGGTCAATTTTTGGATCGATGAGAACTATATCCATGCTTGTGGCGTTTGTAATGCCGTGGAATTTACAAACAATAGTTTTTGTAATTAAACATTTCTAATGGGTTTTATTTTTACAACTTCACTTTGCACATCGTCTTTATCTTTTGGTCAGTTTGATAAGGGAGAAACCAAAATGATACAGCTTGGTTTATTTCCTTAAAGAGTAACTGTATTATCTTTGTTGCCTAAAATCCAGCAGTTTCCTTGCTATTTTTGGAAAAGAATGCCAAACAAGGGGTATAACACAGGGGGTACGGAAAGGTATTAAGACCCCTTTAAAAATCTGACTCTGTTTCATTGCAGGCCAATCGGTTAAGATCGTATCAATTTTCAAGTTAAAAGCTAATACCGTTACTTACTGGAGTAATAAGCTGACCCAAGTATAAGCCAAAGCCCCTAATTTTACCACAAAAACCCGGGAAAACCTATTGACGTGTGTTATAAGCCGGGTGGGAAAGCATGGTCACAGCCTCCCCAGTATATAGCCTGCCGGAACCCTGCCCCATAGTATATAGCCAGCACCTGCCTCCCAGTATATAGCCTGCCAGCCATATCCCCCAGTATATAGCCTGCCACCCCATATCCCCCAGTATATAGCCAGCCTCCTGCCCCAGTATAAGCCAGCCTCCTGCCCAGTATATAGCCAGCCCCCTAGGCCCCAGTTATAGCCAGCGCGGGGAAGCTGGAAAGGTGAGTTTTGATATATTTTTTACTGTGTATAAGCCGAGTTTGGGTTTTCAGACATTTTTTTGTGCTGCAAAAACTAGCTTATACTCGAGTATATGGTGGACATAAAAAAGTTACCTATTTTTTCCCCGTGAAAAGAGAAAAACCTCCAACGGTTAAATTTTTTTTAATGAAACCCATTTTGTACTGTACTTTTGCTGAGGCGGCGGATATTTGGTTATCGGAGCTGGGAGGACTTGTTCTCTTAGGACAGTCCATAATTTCTCTATCAGCGTTTTCAGTAAATTCTCATTAGTGACTGTACTGTGCGCTGAACCGTCCAGACGCAGAGAAGGAATTGGGAGATGGAGAGAAATAAGAACGAGCCGTCAGCATGAATGGTATGTCCAAAGTTTCAAAAATTCACAAAATATCAAAAATTCAGAAAGTCATTCATTACCTCGGCGTGGAGGAAATGAATAAATCAGCTTCTGTAGGTGAAGGTTTCATGATTCTGCCGCCAGATATGTACAAAAGAAATATTAACATGGTATAATGTATGTTATTGTAGATGAATATTCTCCAGAAAAATATTAATCCTTAAAGTGCAAACTGACCCAAAATCCATTTTTCATAGTAAGCCGCTGTGTGGGACTTGCTCTCATAGCGACGGTATGTAAATTCCGTGCCGTGTGTACTAGGAAGCAGGAAAAACGCATTTGTAAACATTTTCTAATGGGCTCGGTTTTTTATGGACTTTCACTGTGTGCCACAAAATGACAAGTCTTCTTTCTTCTTGGGTCGGTGCGATCACGTGGATATCGCATATGGATACAATATATGGATGCTTGATAGACCCAGTAACCCATGGGACACTGCTTTCCAACTTTTATTGTTATTTTTGTTTCTGCCCGAATGAATGTAATGTAATATGTATTGTTTGGGAATATACACCGGTCAATTTTTGGATCGATGAGAACTCGTAGTACTGATGCATATATGTGTTTGTAACTATAAGTGTCTCACTTTAAAATCACTTGTAGCCTTATAATTCAAGGTGGCACCCAAGTCAGATACAGGGGTGTGCAGTTTTCAATGCACACCGATCGAGAAACATTGAGACGCAGGCGCAGTAGACACAGAGTTGATTGATCTGCTGTGTCCTGCAGTCCTCTTTAGTACTGCGAGCTGTGCACAGAAATAGGAGAACCGTCATTGATATCATTTAAAGGGAACCTACCACCACAAATCTACCTATAAAGGTACATCGGGTGGTAGGTGCATCAATGGGACGTGAGGATAGCCCTTTTAAGGGCTAATCCTCACGTCCCCGCACTTCTTTAGTAACTTTTATTTGACTTTTATGGTAATTTTATTATGCGGCTACTTCGGATGTTAAGTTTGGTCCCAGAACAGATTGAATGATGTGATAGGATCTGGTACGAACGTAGTACCAGAATGGTAAGTGGTATTACATGATGAGAAATCTCGGATTCTCCGTCCTACGTTCTGCCTCTATTCTTCCTAAAAGTATAAAATTGTATCAATAAACACAGATAGGCGATGATGGCCCACACACAGCCATGGTTCCATACTGACTTGGATGGCTGCCGCTTATTCCCTTATCGGAAAAATGCACCCCTCATATTTCTGGAAAAAAAAAGACAAAACTGAAGGATGATTTATTATTTCCCGCTCTTTTTTCTAGGAGAAGTTCTGATTCGTTTTGACTTTCTTGTTTTGTCACCTCTAGTCTTAGTGTTTAGTATTTAGTTTTAAATAATGTACTCATGGTCATCTTGTTTATTCGATCCATCACTCCAGTAACACCTAATAGAGAGTGAAATTAACGTGTTCCCGCATTATTTTTAATGGAAGTAAGCAACAGTCAGGGATTCGAATACCACACGAATATAAAGATGTAACTCACAATCTTTCCGCATCTAGGTATTTGAGGCAAAATGCAGAATAGACATGCCATGGATCATGAGGGGGTCACTATGGGTTCTCGAGGGAGGTTCTGTCTGTTGAATCATTGGTTAGCGATATCACCAAAGATCCGCTCTGGAAGCCCTTTGGATGGCAATCAACGACTTCCTAGCTGTGGGCAATAGGAGACAAGTCTAGACATTCAGGCTATGGTGGAAGGTTCTAATGCTAACCGTACACAAACAAATTCAGCCTGGTCTGTCATCTTGTCGGATGACCCCATCACTGGTTCCCACATCGAATCTAGGTACCCGAATGGAGGAGTCTGACTACTCAATGGAGGAGAAGAGCTGGTTGATCATCCGTGGTAGGGCCTTTTCATGTATGTTGATCATTGGTCCCAGCACAAATCTTCATCATAGTGTTGTCCGGAACCAAAAACATGACGTTATTCCTTTAAGAGGATTTTAGAACCACTATCCCATCCCCCAATGTTCGGCCTGTTTACCAATAACTATGGGGGTCATTTAACTAAGGGACTTCCGTTCCGCCTCTCCCCGACGTGTTTCCGATTTTCCCCTGAATTGCCCAGGGGGGGGGATTTGTCGTCAACGCGATTGGGATTGTGGCAGCACGGCGCTGGCATGACATACGACTGGAATAGGGGGGCAATGAGCGGATCCGAACACCCTACGGTATTCGTGAAAACCCGCCAGCATTTTTAAAAAAAAAAAAGTGTGCCGGGACTCCGCGCTTACCTTCCACTAGGTCCGCTTGGTGAAGATGGTGGCATTTCGGAAAACTTCAGCGCAGCGCGCTCTGGGGGAACTGAGGAACTTCTCTTCAGTGAATCACGGCCAGACCCGAATCCACCGCGGAGGACCGCGCCGTGGATCAGGAATGGACGGGTTAGTAAACTGCCCCATGTCTTTTGACAGAGGGTGTATGAGGTGATGGAATAACTTTATTAGGCATCTCGCTTTTAGCTAAATGTATGCTAAGGACCTTTGATGACTCTGGGGTAAGATCTCCTGTCTTAAGTACTGTTAGAGTAATGCTCAACAGGTAGATTATTATGCAATGGCCACCAATAACACACCAGACATGATTTGTGCATCTTATGGAATTCTCACAGAACCTTACCACATCTTTAGGTAATACCGTCATTTTGATGGGGATTTCTGAGGTGAACTCCAGGAGAATGATGGGTGTTAATGGGAGTCAACTTATATATGGGTACGTGGTGATACATAATTACAGTGATGAGCATCTTGGCAATTATCTTGTTTTGGACATATGGAATATTCATTCTCAAATAGTCCTAAACAAGGAAACATTTTTGGGCCTAATCGTACATCGAAATGTCCTTGGCCTTTTACAGTTCTTCTGGAGGCAAGAACTTGACTGGGGTAAGTGATAACACACTTCTTTAGGCAACATATGAAAGCCTTAGCTCGTTCATGTATCATGCATGAACACAATCAAAAATTTTGCACATTCACAATCAGATTTCATATGCATTTCCACAGGTTGCAGGTATAGTGTCCTAACTCCCTAAAACACCAAAGTATCTGTAGAGGATCATCCTCTTAACAACGTATAAGACTTCTTATTCTCATAGATTGCGGGAACAGTATCCCATCATATGAACCCATTCAGTAACCATTCTTCCACTATCTTGGCCTTCATCACTATACCAACTGTGGACTCTAACCTTATAGGGGAGAGATATATACCGGTTTACTGCTAGAACAAGAAATCATAAGCTTTTCCTTTAGTCCTTTGACGTCATTATCCAATGGGGTTCTTCTTCTAAAATTCTTTGTATCAAACTTAGACGTAGTCTCAAATTTCTATTGCGTCCTGCGCCCAGGCCCTCATTTTGGACTCTTGGTTTTGGTTAAAATCCAGTCTAACGTATTCTCCCAGGCTAGGTTGTGAGACAACTGGTCACTCTGTAAAGATACTGGAAGCACTTCACAATTTTTTTGATCCATTATCTTGGTCATTCCAGTTCATTGTTGTTCTTCCGATCTACTTTGGCACACATTGACTGACGCGGTGTTGACATTTGGCCTTGGTTAGGGTCAACTCATACATCATCCAACCAAGAGTGATGAAGGCAATAACTGTAAAGAGTTCACAATGTCACTAGAGGGTCTACTTTAATTAGAACACGTTTTGCCCCAGTTCTGCAACTGCCGGAACTGCTGCAAGAGCTGCTCTGAGATATAGACCATAGGAAACATTCAATCTATAATCTGATGACATTAAGGGGAACCTGTCGTCTAAACTAACCCACACGTCTTAACAACTTTTTACCATTTCTAAATCAACAGTAACAACTATCCTATATTGTTCCTCCAATGACTGTACTTTGCAAAATCTGTCTGTGAAGTTGATATCCTAGCATTATGCATGTTCTTCCAGCTCAGCTGCGCTTTTAGTCTGGATTGACTAGGGTTACTCCTCTTCGGTCACTGTGCAACTTGGCTCATGTACCTACTCTTCTTCCTCCAGGAATGAGAAAGATACTGGCGTGTGTGACTCACTGAAGAGAATCCCTGAAAGAGGGGGTAATGAGGGAGTGGTGAGTTGGAAAGTGACATTGGGCTGGTGGACTCACTGAATAGAAATAGGCTCCTCAATCCCCTCTCCTTGAGAAAAATCTCTTCAATGATCGAAACAGAGCCTACGCTCTCTCATTCCTGAGTTGCGGGGGCGGGGGGGGGGGGGGGGGGGGGGGGGCTTTTATGAGGCTGGTCGCTGCGATGAGTCACTTGCTGAAAAGAAATGGTGATTGTGGTGGAAGCTAAAAGAACATGAAGATTGCCGGAATAGGTCAAAGGAAAAAACAACTATAATTGGTCAATTAAAATAGATGGGGAGTCAACTTTAATACATGGACTGTGGAGGTTTGCAGCATGGGAATGAACAATCTAGGGATAGTTGTACTGTGTATAGCAGCGTTTAGCAAGATGCTTTTTTGTTGTGTGTTAGTTTCATGAAATGGGTCAGGTCCATGAAATTGGTTTATGGCTTCACTGTCTGACAGAAAACATTCACAAGGTCTCCATTATCATTCGTAATAATATATTATATACTAGATAATATATAGATCGGTTTAAAAAGTAGGAAACCCCATAGTTTTAATTTCATATAAACAAGGAAACAGTAGTGCAGGCTAAAGAGTTGATGATATCTTTTAGGCATTTGTACTTGGACACCTGTCTACATACCATCTGGGTTTATTAGCTGCAGGAGGTCACCTCATAATCGGAGGTCACAGATCTCAATACGATCTCCACATATTAGCATTTTCTGGAGGGGGGGAAAATCCTCGAGAATCTGTGGAAATGTTCTCCTGCAAATATCTAAGTACATTGTATTTGGCTCAGTCCTGCAGGTCTACACATGGAGGTCACGGTGACTCCCATAAGGTTGACCATAATGGTAAAAAAGTTCAAATTTCTCTTATTTTGTATTTTAAACTTTTTCAAACATACTCTTGGTCATAAGTGTGATGCTGAAATGCGTCCTAGAAGTTCATAGTTATATAAACTGCCATGGTGAAGGCTCTCTTCATTATCAGAGTCTTGGGCGATCCAAGAATCAAGGGTAAAATCTTGCCCCCTGATGTTAAGGGCACAGGCTATTTTAATTTTTAGTCCTCACCTTCTACGTTGTTTAATTTTTTCATTTACAGAGCCATATGAGGGCTTGTTTTGTGAGACTGTAGTTCCTAGGGGCAGCATTGTATATTCCATGCTTTGTCTTGTTTAATGCCGGGATTTACAACAATAGTTTTTGTAATGTAAACATTTTCAATGGGTTTTTATTTTCACTTCACTTTGCACATCGTCTTATCTTTTTGGTCAGTTTGATAAGGGAGAAACCAAAATGATACAGCTGGTTTATTTCCTTAAGAGTAACTGTATTATCTTGTTGCCACTAATCCAGCAGTTTCCTGCTTTTTGGAAAGAATGCCAAACAAGGGGTATAACACAGGGGGTACGGAAAGGATATAAGACCCCTTTAAAAATCTGACTCTGTTTCATTGCAGCCAATCGGTTAGATCGTATCAATTTTCAAGTTTAAAAGCTAATTACCGTATTATCTGGAGTAATAAGCTGACCCAGTATAGCCAAGGCCATTAAACAATTTTTACCACAAAAAACCGGGAAAACCCTATTGACCTTGTGTATAAGCCGAGGGTGGGAAATGCATTGGTCACAGCTCCCAGTATATAGCTGCCGGACCCTGCCCATAGTATATAGCCAGCACCTGCCTCCCAGTATATAGCCTGCCAGCCCATATCCCCAGTATATAGCTGCCACACCATATACTCCCCCAGTATATAGCAGCCTCCTGCCCCAGTATATAGCCAGCCGCCCTGCCCCAGAACAGCCCTGCCATATAGCCAAGCGCGGGGAAGCTGGAAAGGTGAGTTTTGATATATTTTTTACTGGTTAAGCCGAGTTTGGGTTTTCGACACATTTTTGTGTGCAACAAAACTGGCTTTACTCGAGTATATGTGGTACATAAAAAAGTTACTATTTTTTTCCCCGTGAAAAGAAGAAAAAGCCTCCAACGGTTAAATTTTTTTTAATGAACCCATTTTGTACTCGTGTACTTTGCTGAGGCGGAGCGGATATTTGGTACGGTGGCGGGAGGACTTGTCTCTTTAGGACAGTCCATAATTTCTCTATCAGCGTTTTCAGTAAATTTCATTAGTGACTGTACTTGTGCTGCTGAACCGTCCAGACGCAGAGAAGGAATTGGGGAGATGGAGAGAATAAGAACGAGCCGAGTCGCATGAATGTGTAGGTCAAAGGTGTTCAAAAATTCACATAATATCAAAAATTCAGAAAGTCATTCAATTACCTCGGCGTAGGAAATGAATAAATCAGCTTCGTAGGTGAAGGTTCATGATTCTGCTGCCAGATATGTACAAAAAGAATATAACATGGTAGTATGTTATTGTAGATGAATATTTCTCAGAAAATATTAAAATCCATTAAGTGCAAATGCACCCAAAATCCATTTTTCCATAGTAAGCGCTGTGTGAGGACTTGCTCTCATAGCGAAGTTGTATATTCCGTGCCGTGTACTAGGAAGCAGGAAAAACGCTTTGTACATTTTAATGGGCTCGGTTTTTTATGGCTTTCACTGTGTGCCCAAAAGAACACGTTTCTTTCTTCTTGGGTCGGTGCGATCCACGTGGATATCCGCATATGGATACAATATATGGATGCATGGCCTATGACAGTAACCCATGGGACACTGCTTTCAACTTTATTGTTATTTTTGTTTCTGGCCCGAAATGAATGGAATGTAATATTGTTGGGGAATATACACGGTCAATTTTTGGATCGATGAGACTCGTAGTACTGAGCATATATGTGTTTGTAACTATAAGTGTTCACTTTAAAGTCACTTGTAGCCTATAATTCAAGGTGGCACCCAAGTCAGATAGAGGGAGTGCAGTTTTCAATGCCACACCGATCGGAGCAACATTGAGACGCAGGGCAGTTGACACAGAGTTGATTGATCTGCTGTGTCCGCAGTCTCTTTAGTAATGCCTAGCGTGTGCACAAAAAAAAGGAGAACCGTCATTGATTCATTTTAAAGGGAACCTACCACCACAAATCTACTATAAAGGTAGATCGGTGGTAGGTGGATCAATGGGACATGAGGATAGCACCGTTTAAGGGATAATCCTCACGTCCCCCGATTCTTTAGTAACTTTTATTTGACTTTATGTAATTTATTATGGGCTAATGGGGCGTGGAGTGGAGTAGCCGCATATTGAGGTTACACGGCGGCTACTCCATGCCCCGATAGCCACCTTACCCTCCTAATCACCATCTTCGGCACGTAGCTGCTCGTAGCTGCGCGCCCTGTCCCACGATCCTGCAGTCTGACATGCGCAGAAAGCAGGCTAGCGCCTGCGTGGTCACTGCTCTGAAGCCGGGGCTGCACAGGGCGCGGGCCTGCTGTACTGCGCATGCGCAGGACTGCGAGGATCGTCGGGCGAGGGTGCGCAGTACCGAGCAGCTGGCGCCGAGAAAGATGGTGAGTAGAAGGGGTAATAAAGGGATATCGGGGCATAGAGTAGCCGCCTCGTGTAACCTCAGATGCGGCTACTCCATGCCCCGTAGCCGCATATAAATTACCATAAAAGTAAAAACTTTACAGCTCAATTTGTATTAAAGTGAATTTGCAGAAAAAAAAAAAAATTATAGGTAATTTTTTTTTTCTCCATCATTTATTAATGTATTCCCTGCAGAGTGGTCATTCCGGAAACCTGCCTCCTCCCTGTAACAAACATGACTTGTGCTTTGTACCCTCATTGGCAAAACAAAGCCCACAAAAAGCAAAACCACACCGCGCCCCTAAATATACATGATGCATTACTGCAAACCTTTACACAGTTATGTCTCAGGCAGCTATGAATATGGTTACGGGGTCCTTCCAAAAGAGAACATTAAAGGAAACCTGTCAAAAGGAAAGTAATTTATAGCTGGTGATAGGTTCCAATAGCCGATGTTATGCTGATTGTAAAGATGTCATCATTCTGAAGCATTTCAGTATTTTAGTGTATACATTTAAAGGGGTTTTCACGAGGGGATCCCATAGAGATACTTACACAATAGTGCAATTTTTAACTCCTTGCGTTATAATGTAACTCAGTTGTATTGCTGTTTTAGCTCCTATCACTCAGTGATAGTCAGTGTAATAATCCAGAGTGTGAGCGGGGACTCTCTGAGCAGACACTTCATGATTCCTCTAGTGCTGTGATATGCTGTGAGATGACAATGTGCTTAGATTATCAGGGTACAAGGTTTATCTACACTTTTATTTAGCTTCTGAACATTGTACTAGTATCTGACACATAGTGATCTTAACACAATACTACAATAAATTTTTAACTCCTTGCTTTATCTATGTTATTGCTGTGTTAGCTCCTATCACTCAGTGATGGTCAGTGTAAGATTCCATTGTTATCTTCTGAACATTGTACATCTGACACATAGAAAGAGAGATGAGACAGATGAGAGATGAGGAGATCCATGAGATGGATATAACAAACAATGACACTCAGTTATAGCTATTTCTCAGCTATAACACACAAAGGAGGACATGTACCTTTATTTCTGATAGTTTTGTTCTTTAGTTTTTGTAACTTTTCACTGCGACTTCTGCTGTTGTTTTTCAAGTACACCTTGGTCTGTACCTTGCACATTATGTGTTTTTATTTTCCAGATGTTCTGTGCAAATTTTCACTCATGTAGTGAAATTTTGGGCTATTTTTTTTAAATGTACTAATTTTTGCATTCACTTTTTATTCAATTTTACTGGTTACTTTTAAGGGTGCGGTCACACGTGTCGTTAACACATGTGTTTTCAACATCACATCACAACAGTTGGGAAGAGCAGATTTATCTAATTATATTACTATCAACATAGCATTTACAAAAATTTTAACATGGGTGTTACCATCTTGTTAATACAAGCATTTTGTAGACACACAGGGACACATTTACTTACCCGGTCTAGTCGCGATCCCACGTTGCGTTGTCCGATGAGGTTTCGGGTCTGCCGGGATTCACTAAGGTCGTGCGCCCAATATCCAGCAGGTGTCCGCCGGAGTTCACCTTCTTCTTCCCGGTGCATGTAAGTACGTGACCTTGCGACACAAATAGTTTTGGTGCCCCGCGATTTCTGTCACATGCATGCTGGCGCCGAGGTGCCACAATCTGTTCGTGTGTGCCAAAATCCTGGGGCAATTTGTCGCAAAACGGAAATATTCAGGAAACCCAACGAAAGTGCGGCGTTCGGACCCTTAGTAAATGAGCCCCCCAATGTTGACAGTATTGTAATTAGGCAAATCTCCTCTTCTCGGATGTTGTGATGAGTTTGAAAACCCATGTGTTAACGCCACGTGTAACCCCAGCCTCATATGTCGTCATGTCCCTAGGCTGTGATTAAAAATGCCTAAAAATTTAGATGCCCAAAATTTAGAGTAATGTCCACTCCTGCACATAACCTGTCACATGCACTTCAACCATTTGCAAAAAAAAGTCTAAAAAACCAAAAGTTGCACCTGCCAGGACAGGAAAAACTAAACATATATCACAAGAAAAAAGACAGGGTCATACATAAAAAAGACCTTCCAAATGTCTCAATTTGACACCAAAGAAAATAAAACTAAGATACACGTCCCCCAAAGAGTGCCTCCCTCCACAGATAAAAACCTTATGTTAGCTGTAACTTGTAGAGTAAGTCTCTGCACACTGCTGCTTGCCGGCAGGAAGTGCCTGTGTCTGAGCTGGTCTTGTAATGCAGGAGGGAGGGGCAGGAGGCAGAGAGCACTGCAGTGTGCAGACAGAAGATGCTATTCATGAGAAGAACCTGACCAAAGTCAGAAGATTTACGGCTGTATCTTGGGACAACCAAAATTGTATACACCAGGACTGATAGAGACAGGTTGTAGTTATATCTGTGAAATGCTGGATTTTTGTTAATAACAGTGAATTAGGCAATGGGGGGATGTATTAATGCACTTGCGCCACAATTCTGGTGGGCGTGGCCTCGCAAGAAAGTTATCAAGGGCGTGGCTTATGGGAAATCTCCCGTGTGCCCAAAATTCTGGTGCACAGTATAGACCAACTAAAAGTCGGTCCTATCCTGCAGCAGAATTCATCATCGCAGTGATAAATCGGGCGCAGCAAAAGACCATTGTTTTCCAGCTAGAAACTGGTGAAACCTGAAACACATTGTTACATCCCCCCAATGTGTTAGACAATGTTTTTCCTCTGAGCATACTTAAGAATCTTGTCTTCATGGGAATACCCCTTTAATTCACATTACCTGGCTCCCAGCCAGCAGGGTGTGGTGAGTCCCCGGGGGAGGGGGCAGCTACATCCTGTGTGTGCCTGTGTCTCAGTCTCCTCTCCTCCACACTCATCCAGCCCCCTCCCCCTCCCTACTTCCTGTCATGTGCACTGAGCAGGCAGGGGAGGGAGGAGTAGAGGAAGAATTCATAAGGAAACACAGGCACATACAGACTGCAGCTCTGCACACCACATAAAACATAATTTTTTAAAATGTATTAAAACACAATAAAACCAATATAAATTTGGTAACCCATGTCATCGTACCAACCAAAAGAATAAAGGGGACGTCATTCGGAGAGCAAACTGAAAGCGGTACCAACCAAGCCCACAAGAAAATGTTGCAAATGCGTTTTTTCACCAATTTCATCGCATTTGGAATTTTTTTTCCTGCTTCACAGTACATGGCATGAAATATTAAATACCGTCACTACACACAGAGCTCTCTACATAGAAAAATAAAAAAGTTATAGATTTTGACATTTTTTGTGAAAAATGGAAGCGTAGAAACAAAAATTTGGCCAAGTGGTTAAGGATTGAAGAGACATGAGGGTTTTTTTTAATACTAATTTCCAGGGCATTTGAATAACATTGGTTTGTCCAAAACCAAAAATTGCAGATTCAATTCGGTGCTGGAAAATCGAAGTAAGTCAACAAATAAGTTTGCTTATCTCAATTGCGTTCTATCTCTGGTCCATTTTAAAGGGATTGTTCCATCCAGGACTAGAGTCTGATTGCTGAAGCTCAGATCAATGGGACTTCCATGAACATGAGGTCCCAGCAACCAGTCCCTAGGAATCAGACACTTGTCACAGGATCCTGGGCAGATTCGGGAGATGGGGCAGTTTTTGAGTCCTCAATTGTATCTGTTTCCCCTAACTGAATACAGACAGTCCCCGGGTTCCGTACAAGATAGGGTCCATAGGTTTGTTCTTAAGTTGAATATTTATGTAAGTCGAAACTGTATATTTTATAATTGTAGATCCAGACAACTTTTTTTTCTTGCCCAATGTGAGTTTCAAAATTTTTTGCTGTAATGGGACCAAGGATTATGAATAAAGCTTCATTACAGACACCTTACAGCTGATCATTGCAGTCTGGGACTATAGTAACATCCAGAGAGGTCACCAGAGGTCACAGGGGGCAGAGGGGTCCGTCTGTAACTAGGGGTCGTCTGTAAGTCAGGTGTCCTTAAGTAGGGGACTGCCTGTATTTCTAAAGATCAGTCTCCCATTTTAACGATGGGACAGAAGATGATGAGGAGGAGTAAGTGACGGGGAAATAAAATCTACGAGATGAGGAAAAGAACAACAAGAGAAAACTGAGGGTCAGAAATAAAGTGGATGAAAACGGCCGAGACTGCAAGACATAAACTATAACGAGGAAAGACAACAAAGTGCAGAGCGACTGCTTATTCATCAGCTGCAAAGTGCGGAGCATTATCCGTTATAAATCAGGAATCAGCGCGCCGCTCACCATCAATACAAAGTCCCGACACTGCTGCTCGTAATGGTCCTGAGCCTGGAAATGTAATAGCACCTTGTTTCCATGCCACCAGTCGCTTGTGACTAAAAGCTTCTAAGATTGATAGATTTATTTTCTTATCGAGAAGTAACCCCCCCCCCCCCCACTAAGTAATGGGAGAAGCTTCCAGAACCTGCATTTCCTTCTATAGGCTTCAAGACCTATAGTGGTTTGGCTCCGTAACTGGAAATGGGTCTTTTTCTCAGGACTAGCTCTTATATAAAGCCTCGTCAGGTTCCTGTTGAATTTGTGATACAATTTTTCCAGTTTTCGAGATCTGATTGTTGTTACGGAACAAAATAACGTGTTTGTAGTAGATAAATGCTAGACAACTGCAAACTATACAAGAAAACGTGGCTATGGACTGACTCCACCAAATCTGTTTGACTTGTTTTCCAAGTGACCCCGTCAGGATTCACCATTCAACTCCTGTATAGGGATGTAGACTGTGACGGGGCACAAGGTTACCTCTATGAGGGATCTCAGTACTGGTGACAACTGTGCATGTAGAGAAGAGTCTTTGACAGGCCGAGGTCAGGACTGCCAGCAATCAGATAGATTATAAGGTCCAAGCCAAAAGCAGGAATGAATCTAAGTGCCTGAGGCGAAGTATAGCACGGCGCCCCCTCCTTCCCATGTTTTGTTCCCTGAGCCATTTAGTCATCACCTCTGCTTTATGGCAAGGTGCTCCATCATGCTGGAGAAGGCATTGTTCATCACCAAACTGCTCTTGGACGGTTGGGAGAAGTTGCTCTTGGAGGACATTCTGGTCCCATTCTTTATTCATGGAGGTGTTTTTAGGCAAGACTGTGAGAGAGACGATTCCCTTGGCTGAGAAGCTGCCCCACATATGAATGGTTGCAGGAGGCTTTACAGGTTATCCAGATGTTCCAAACAATCGGAAAGGGGATTCATCAGAGACAATGACTTTCCCCCAGTCCTCAGCAGTCACTTCCTGCACCTCCTGCAGAATATCAGTCTGTCCTGATGGTTTCTGGAGAGAAGCGGCTTCTTTGCTGCCCTCCTGGACAACAGGCCTTGCTCCAGGAGTCTCCGCAGTGTCACAGTGCGTGCAGATGCCTCACACCTGCTGCTGCCATTCTTGAGCAAGCTCTGCACTGCTGGGAGCCCCATCCCCAAGCTGAAACACTTGTAAGAGATGGTCCTGGTGCATGCTGGTCCTTCTTGGGCGCCCTGGAGCCTTTTTGGTAACAATGGAACCTCTCTCCTTGAATTTCTTGATGATGCGATAGATTGGTGACGGAGGTGCAATCTTTCTAGCTGCGATACTCTTCCTTGTTACGCCCGTTTTGTGCAGTGCAATGATGACTGCACGAGTTTCTTTAGAGATAACCATGGGTAACAGAAGAGAAACAATGATGCCAAGCACCGGCCTCCTTGTAAAGTGTCCAGTGGTGTGATTCTTACTTAATCATGACAGATTGATCTCCAGCCCTGTCCTCTTTACTGTGTTACCATCCATGATGAGCAATGGGAACTACTATTATTGAAGAATTTATGCAATTTTTTTATTGTGTGATTTTTTTTACATTGCAGTTTGTAGTCCGTTCGCTTTCAGATCTTTGATTCTTGTCTCTTCAGTTTTCATCCAAAAACAGGCAACGTCTTCTGCAATTATTTCCTCTCTGACCTTCACTGACCTTGTTTTAGCTTTGCCGGAACCTTTATTGATAATATTCTATATGCTCTTCTTTGTTTATTTGACCCCTAAAAATTAGTAGAAAGTTTTACCACAAACTACTAAAAGTTATTTTACACTATTATTTCCACCCGCCACATGTCAGGAGTCATAACAAATCATGATCCGATAAAAAAAAATTCCATCCATAAGTCACCCCCTGACCTGGATCTGTAATAGTCGGCTGATTCCCGGAGCGGGATTTCTGATACAACCTGCACTGGTTCTGTTTATTTCTTTGCGTTGCTTCATTGACTCCTTCCATTTACTCAGGAAATAACTTTGATTTAACGCTTTCTTGCGCTGCGTTATTATATTTTCTGTACAGTTTATTTTATTTTATTGCATGCAGGATTTATTGCCGAAAACTTTGAAATAATAATTCACATTTTTCGTTGTATTTTTATAATTTGTCCAAGGATGAAAATGTTGTCAGGCTCCCCTTTCTTACCCGACCTCAGATATTCTAATAGATCACATAGGCTGCTGAGTGAGCTCAAACAAAATCCCACCAAAACTGGAGTATAAAGATCTTCCTCAGCAGGGAGTGGTACCAACCAAAAGAGGAAGTAGTCCTGTGCTTTATACATAACATTATATACAAACTACTATGGGGAGGGGACTTCACAGTTAGTAAGGTGGGACTACATTGATGATTGGTTGTCTCATCATCACATGATTATCACATGGTCATCACATGGTCATCACATGGTCATCACATGGTCACGTAGCACTGGAGCATCATTTCCCCAGAGTCGTAATAGTTTTGATCATGCCAGAGAGGCACATACTCTATCTGTCTATCCACAGACAGGCACCAAATTGGTTCAAGCATTCAGCAAGCATAAAATATAACAGCATTTTTATGAATAAAACAGTAATAATCATACAGTAACAATCATACAGTATTAATGATACAGTAATAATCATACAGTAATAATCATACAGTAATAATCATACAGTAATAATCTCAGTAAATAACCATAAGTAAAATCATACAGTAACAATAAACAGTAATAAATATCAGTAAAACCATCAGTAACAATCATACAGTAAGAATCATCAGTACTAATCATACAGTAATTTAATATCCAGTAACAATCCTATGTATATTATAGCAGTATACTCAACGAATAATCATTCAGTACATACTTCCACAATCTATAGTGCCTCTCTGCCATCCAATCATCCATATCTACGGGACACCACTGGGGCATATTTCGCTTTTAGGTTGTCTTGAATTTTTGGATTCACAAGGAATTTATATGTATTGTCTCTGTATTTCTCACACTATATGGACCAAGCTTATAGAGAGCAACCAGGGTATTTTATGGAGGTACCAAGTGTCCTAGTTAGAAAATACAAAAATTCACATCAAAATCACTTGCCTACCATCAGACCTGGCATGTATGGTACAGTGTGCAAGGTCGCAGTGGGGACATGAATAAAATTTGATTTTGTTTTACAATAATTTACACTAAATACTATATATATATATACTGAAGCTTTAGGTCCCCAAACTGAAAGTCATGTTTACGTTTGGGCCCCCTTCCCCCGCTGGTATCACCTACTAGCACAAATCATGGGTGTTAACTGTTTAATTTACTCTAGAATTGTCGCTCCCCAATAATTTTATGGGGAACAACAATCTTCGGGAAAGCCAACGAAGGCTTTGCCAGTGGCATTTAAAGGGTACCATCCATGGATCTCAGGTGTTACTGGAGAGGATAAGTGTTCGAGTTCACTCATCCCTACTATTAACCATAACCTGGGCAGTACTGGCCCAAAAATCTATCCACTTATTATGATGGTTCACTGATAAACAACATCATTACAAATTCTCCAAATTCAAAAAAGATGTAAAAATGATTGGTATAGCTAAGTGCTGCAGGGTATGATGGTGCCCCCAGAACTCTCCGGATCGATCCGGAAGCTCCGGCCTCCTGATAAATCCCAGTAGCTGCTGTGATGCGCCACTTCTACGCCAGGTCTGACCTGCTGTAGGAATGGGCGCAGGCTATAGGCAGTACACCGGGCCACTGACCACGCACCGTCCACGTCCACTCGGCATGGAGGTGATGTAACCGGGAAATGGGTGCGATTTGCGGCTGCCATATTTCAGGCATACAAGCCCTAATAATTGTGTCCCTGTGTGCACTAGATATAACGATACAGTTGCGTTGTGTTCTATTATTTTTGTTTGATTTATTGCTTTGTGACAAATCCAATAAGATTTTGTATTTTAATATCGAATCTTGCAGTGAAACAAAAAAACCCCCCCACTGCACCTCCCTTAATATAGAGCTGTTACACTGTTACCGATCCCCTGAGTAGGACCTGCTCTACAACGTGTTAGGGTTACAATCTCATTGTCAGGGTTTCACAACTTTATTGTGACAAGTGATATTTTGTATGTTATTTATATCTCTTTTACTTTTGGTTTTCCACATGAGATACTTAACTCTTCTGTGAGCTCTAAAACCCCAATTATCATACTAATCTAACAAAGAAATAAATTACCAGACGCCGATGTAGCCCCCTGACAACTGCAGCTTTGTAGCTGAATTTCTAATCATCCTTTAGATCTTCCTATTTTTACACAGTAAACAGTAGTAACTAATAGAAGGAACAAATATATGACATATTCTAGTGGAGGGGATGTCCATGGCATGACTATGATAGAACAGGCACAATAACCTTACCAGCTCCTCCCACCAGGGCTGGCGCCAGCACTGGGCATACTAGGGCAAGTACTAGGGCCCAGACATGCTAGGGGGCCCACATAAGGCTGTACATAAGAATCAGGTGGGTTAGAGGAGGGCGTATCTATGAATCCATAGGGGGGGAGAGGGGCTTATATAAAAAACATGAGGGGCTGTATATAAAAACCTAGAGGGGCTGTATTAAAATAACCATGAGGGGGGCTTATATAAAATAACATGAGGGGCTGTATAAAAATAACCGTGAGGAGGGCATATAAAATAACCATGGGGGGCTGTATATAAAATAACCATGAGGTGGGCTGTTATATAAAATAACCATGAGGGGGCTGTATATAAATAACATGGAGGGGGCTGTATATAAAATAACCATGAGGGGGCTGTATATTAAAATAACAGAGGCCATAAAAATACCATGGGGGGCTGTAGTATATATAACCAGAGGGGGTGTAAAAAGAACATGAGGGGGCTGTATATAAATAACCATGAGGGGGCTGTATATAAATAACCATGAGGGGGGCTGTATATAAAATAACCGAGGGGGCTGTATATAAATAACCTGAGGGGTTGTAATAAATATACAATTGAGGGGGGCTGTATATAAATAACCATGAGGGGCTGTATATAAATAACACGAGGGGCTGTATATAATTAACAATGAGGCCGCTGGTACTATAAAAATACCATGAGGGGTCTGTATATAAAATAAACCATGAGGGGCTGTATATAAAATAACCATGAGAGGTTGTAAATGAGGGGTTGTTTGGGATGATAAAATAGTGAATATTTTAGGGAACAGGAGACTGTTTTAGTTTCCGATCTTTTAATTCCACCATGTGAGTTTACTGCAAAGGGGCCCACTGAGGCTCTGTCACCCAGGTGCCTGTTGAATCCTGGAGCCGACCTCACTGTGCCTTTGTTGAAAAGTGCAGCGCAGGTTCCATTACACTGGTGAGGTGATGATCTTTCCCTTAAACCCTCAAACCCCCTCCCCTCAATAATATCCTGTAGTCATCCAACCACATGGTGGCAGGAATACAGATGTAAAGACACAGGAAAGATAAAGGCATTATATATATACATATTACATAAAGCATCAGCTAAAAGGAAAAGATCGGACAAATCTGCTCATCAAAATTAATCCAAAATCATTTTAACTGTGCAAAAATGATAAAGTATAGTGACAAAAACACCAGAAAACAATAGTATAATTGGTGTCCAGTTTTTATTAGTGTGATGTTGTTGGGGAGACCACACGGGTGCTCATCAATCTCTATTAGAGTCTCAGGGATTTATGGAAAAAGCTGAGCCAGCAGCAATCATCAGGTACTGAAAAGCAACAAGCGACTCCTGGTGACTACATTGTATCAGCAGATCGGTGATAATTTAACCCCTTATGCTATGTCCGGTGGATTTCCTGAGTATTGGAGATGTGGCTTTTCTTCACCGGCCAATATCCTGCTTCACCATGAAGAATAGTAGATAGAACTGAAACCTTTAGCTGATTTGTCTAGTAGAAGCCATTGCATTTAAAGGCTTTAAAGGGGCTGTCCACAAATATCTCTATTGTGCCAGGCAGTGGGGGCTGATATAACCTAAGAACCACATGTACATTGTACTTACCTCCCCCCTAGTCCTGTTCCACCAATTGATGTCACGTCCACAGTTTACTCCTACGGCAATCTAATACTGTCCTCATCCAAAATGGCGATCACATATCAAGACGTTGAAGTCACCGATTTATCCTCTGATTGAACAGAAAACGGTGGTGATGGGAGGAGCCAAAGAGGACCAAAGCATTCAGTGCAGCGGAGCCTATTACGGTGCAAAGGGTTGGTAGAGGTGGTGAAAGGTCATCTTTAAATGACATCTACCACCAGGATGAAGGATTGTAAACCAAGCACTGACATACTGGTGTGTTCCACCTCTAGCAGGAACTACTCTTCATTAAGCTTGTTATACCCTTGTGTTAAGAATAAAAGGCTTTAAAAGCTATGCAAAAGATCCTGAAAGGCTCCAGTCTCCATTAAAGCCTATGGATCCCAGAGCCCCTCAGGCTCATTTGCATAATGTTTAATTCCCTTTTTTCAAATAAAAAACAGGGCATAAGAAGCTAAAAGAAGAGCAGATCCAGCCAGAGGGGGCGCACATCAGTATGTCAGTGTGCTTGTTTTACAATCTTTCATCCTGGTGGTGGATGTCATTTAAAGGAAAATCCATTATGATAAACCAGGGGCATTACTCATAGATCCAGGCACTGGGACTGTGGTATCTTCTTATACTTGGCATCCATGGCCTCCTTCCTTCTAAAATCAACTTTTAAAATGATGCAGCATGGTGGCTGAGTGAGTAGCACTTCTGCCTTGCAGCACTGGAGTCCTGGGTTCGAATCCCACCCAGGTCAACATCTGCAAAGAGTTTGTATGTTCTCTCTGTGTTTGCGTGGGTTTCCTCCGGTTTCCTCCCACACTCCAAAACATACTGGTAGGTTGATTAGATTGTGAGCCCCATTGGGGACAGGGACTGATTTGACAAGCTCTGTGCAGCGCTGCGTAATCTGTGTGCGCTATATAAATAAAATAATTATTATGCTAATGAGCCAAAAGGGCCCTGTTGGGCCAGGAATGAACCTAAAATCCCTACTGCCTGAGACAAGCCATTGAACTGAGCCCCCTCGCCTCATCCAGAAGTAAAACTGTGTCAGGTTATTTCTTTAGTAACTGGGCTCTCCATGCAGTGTCTTACACCTGAGCTGACACTGGGTGTGAAGAGACACTATTTTTAGGTATCAGGTCCTGCTTTATAGAGTGGTGACTGTGCCTCAGATACTGCGCCCATCTTGCTGCAGGGGTGCCTCCTGAGGCAAAAATCTCAACTGGCCTCATGGATGGTGCACCCCTGTATGGGGCATTACCAGTACACCTTCATGCTATAGCTTCACAGGCTGTTACACTGCGCAGGAAGGGCACCAGGGATAACAAATATAAGGAAATATACAATCATGGGGCCTGGAACTATGAGTAAGGGTCCTTGGTATATCATGATTGATTTTGATGAGAGATTTCCTTTAATGGCCTTACTTGATATGTGGAGGTTTTAGCACAGGTTACTTTATGTACATCAAAGATAATTATCGAGTGGGCATGGTGGGATGTGTAGGAGAGTGCATCCAGCAGTGCAGTGGGCATTTCCCATATATAAACAACCTGTCTCTATCAGTCCTGCTGTTCACAATTTTAGTTGCCCAGGATCCGACCGTAAATCAATTTTTTTTTCATCGACAGGCTGGACAGATGCTTCTCATGAATAGCTTCTCTTGTCTGCTCGATGCTGTGTAAGCTCTGCCCCTCCTCTTTCCATTTCAAGACAAGCTCACACACAGACACTTCCTGGCAGCAAGTAGCATGCACAGACTTACTAGTGATGGGAATTACAGTTCTTCTAAGTGAGCTGGCTCATTAGGTTCTGCTCACTAAGAAAAGCCGTCTCTTCTGGCTCCTGAACATCTATATATTTAATAGGGAGCCTCAGACCAGTCAATCACCCCAACAACTCTACTTTTAACTGGATTATATCGGGTCAAAGGGGGTGTAGTCAGGTGGTTGGGGTGGGGTTAAGTGAGCAATTGGCTCACTGAGTTGAGCCGGCTCATGACGTTCACAAACAAGAACTGGCTCTTAGTGCCGACTCGATCGCAAACGACACATGACTAAGACTTACTCTACAGGCTGCAGATAAGATAACATCTTCATAGCAGGGAATTGAGGCATGTAGCAGAGCTACTAATGGTTGGTTTTAATTCTGTATCATGGATCTCATCATCTCTAATCTGTCTCATCTCCCGTTCTATGTGTCAGATACTAGTGAATGTTCAGAAGCTAAACGAAAGTGTAGATAAACCCCGTACCCTGATAATCTAAGCACATTGTCAGCACACAGCATCTCACAGCACTAGAGGAATCATGAAGTGTCTGCTCAGAGAGTCCTCACACACACTCTGGAATCTTACACCGACCATCACTGAGTGATAGGAGCTAAAACACCAATAACACTGAGTAACATTGTAAAGTAAGATTGTGTAAACATCACTAGTTATAAATTAAAAACTTTCTTTTACTGACAAACTCCTTTAGGTTAATCCAATGTAGAATATTGACATCATATTTCCAGTAGGAATAACTGTCTCAGAAATTCTACATAAAGATGTTTCATACAGAGAACCTTGAGAAACATCTCATTCCTTTGTTCTATCAGACTTTGTACTTTACAGTAATGCGCCAGTTTTCCTTTATTAAGACCTATTGATAAGTGGAGAGAACATTTTACATATATATATATATACAGGTGAAGGGAAGAATTTTGTTGAACATCTTTATAAAGGGCAGATGTAGTGACAGTAAGTACAGTATAGACAATGATAACGCTGCTGACTAAGACCTTCAACAGACCTAGAAAGTTTCTAGTAGGGAAATTTATTAGCGCTATGAAAACTTCTGATCCGATCCAATTTGCAAAAATAAATATATCTCTAGAGTTTTACTTTTCAGGGTCATTTTAAAGGGTATTTTAACCTACATCTAGTTTTTGTTGCGGTAAGTCTTCTGTTCCTGTAGCAGACATGTTGGAAATTAAGTCAACTAATAGGAGGTGCAACATTCAAAGTAGTAGCATAGTAGAGAGGGTTAAATAAAGATACAGCTCCATCAAACCCAACCTAAATGTTGTGGTGTTGATGCAGAGGAAGGTAAAAACAAAGAAAAACAAAACCTATATGGCTGATGGCATTTGGCCCATGGTGGTAAAGTGTATTACTGACTTAAAAAATGGCAGCCGGGGTTGTTCCATCAAAGATACATTGGGGCAAATTTACTAGGGTTCCGAAACGCTCACTTTCGTCGGGTTTCCCAACGATTTCCGATTTGCGCCAAATTGCCCTGGCATTTTGGCGCACACGATTGGATTTTGCCGCATCGGCGCTGGCTATCACGCGACAGAAATTGGCCGTCGGACAACCCAAAACTGCGGAATTTAAAAAAGAATTTGTGTTGCAAGATCAAGCACTTACATGCACCGGGACGAAGCAGGTGAACTCCGGCGGACCTCAGCACAGCAGCGACACCTGCTGGATATCGGGCGCATGGACCTTAGTGAATCCCGGCAGACCCGACAAGTAAATGTGCCCCATTATCTCCTATCTACAGTATCCGATTGCTGGAGGTCTTACTAGAAGGAACCCTAGGAATCAGGAGAATGAGGGACCCAAATTTTCCCAAATCATAATGCCATTCATAGTAGATTACATAATGAGACAGGTCCATCAAGTTCAAGGTTTGATCTCACAATATTGATCAGAAAGGTCAACACACCCTACAAGACTAATGCTATTCACCCATAGGGGGTGGTTAATTCCTTCTCAATTCTCAATATGGAAATCCTAGCTGCCCCACCAAAGATACTTAGCACCTATCCACAGTCATTAGGTCACTAGGGACCCAACCACCGGGACCAAAAGCCATTGGGGTGACCAAGAGACCAAAATCCTCATGAATCATAGTAATGTAGTAGATTGAATTAAGATGCTGATGATAAATGCCCTATAGTAGGGATAAAAAATTACATAAAAATAGTAAGCATTTCTCTCCAACGCTAAATATTGCAGTAAGGGTTGACCCATAAAAGTGATTTATACTATACACAAGGTGGCAGAATGCTGGGAGCCCCAACAATCATAGTAGATCCTATACTCCTGCAGTGTTGATCCCGAGGAAAGCAAAAAGCCCCAAAGGCTGATGCTATTGGCCCAATAAGGAAAAAAAATCCTTCCTTCCTGACTCTAAATATTGCCAAACCAAAAACACTTATCTCCTATCGACAGGGTTAGATTTTTGGGGTTTTCACCACTGCAAGACCTAGTAATTTGGAGACTGATGGACCAAAATGCCCATAATCATAGTATTATACAAGATAAGGTTGAAAAAAGACCTAGGACCTTTAAGTCCAACCTATAGCAGTGTTCATCTATCGGAAAGCAAAAAAAACAAAACCCTATAAAGCCGATGCCAACTGGACCATAGTGGGAAAAAGATCCTTCCTCACTCCACCTATGGAAGTCAGGGTTGCCCTATCGAAAATGGTGTGTAAGGTCACTGGGGGTTTGACCGTTGGAATCCTCATCGATGGAGAGAAGGAGGCATAATATGGTGGATAAGGTTGAAAAAAGATGCATTCAAGTCCAACCAAAATTCCTACAATTGGCCTATCTGCTTCCTAAAAACTGCAGAATAACCCCACGAATACATAGTATTCTGGTTCTGCCGGGATTCACTAAGGTCCGTGCGCCCGATGTCCACCAGGTGTCGCTGCTGCGCTGAGGTCCGCTGGAGTTCACCTTCTTCTCTTCGGTGCATGTAAGTGCGTGTCAAGCGACACAAATTCTTTTTTAAATACCAAGTTTTTTCCGAATCCGTCGGGTTTTCCCACGGCCACGTCCCCCATTATCGTCGTGCGCAAGCCGGCACCGATGCGACACAATCCGATTGCGCGTACCAAAAACCCGGGGGAATTCAGGGAAAAATGGCGCAAATCGGTAATATTCAAAAATATGTAGGGGACCTAGCACAACCAAAACTGTATACAACGTCTATCAGCACATATATAGCAATATATGAACTAGAAAGAAAGAAGAGGAATGTGCCGTATGACAATACTAGAGTAAACCTTTATTCAAATACAAAACAAAGCAAATCTCCCGGCATAGGGATGATAGAAAACATAAAAACATTTAAAAATGTACCAAGTACATATAAACCAGTATAGTTGGTACTGCCAGGTAAGGCAGTCCAACAAACCATTTCCTCCACCGACAAAAAGGAGGTATAAGAACCACCCTTGATGGTATATAAGTCAAACAAATAATATCTAAGTAGGCACACAATACAAGCTCTAATATAGATAATACAGTAGTAGAAATATCACAATGGTCTAAAAAGCAGTGTGCTATCCCTATTATATCTAGAGGTAAGTCAGAGAGAGCGTATGTATGAAGTGTCCATACATTACAAGTCAGTAAGACAGGTCAGGAGGCTGTGTGGGACAAAGCCGGGAGATTTGCTTTGTTTTGTATTTGAATAAAGGTTTACTCTAGTCTTGTCATACGGCACATTCCTCTTCTTTCTTTCTAGTTCATAAATCGGTAATATTCGGGAAACCCGGCGATTCGGCCCCTCAGTAAATGAGGCCCATTGTATTTTTTATCATTTACAAACCTAATAAACTCTTAACCATTTGAGATTGAAAAAACACACAAACGAAGTCACGCTCGTGCACCCGAGTTCCTGCATCCGTCACTTCCCCGCTGAGGTCCACCGGAGTTCACCTTCTTTTTCCCGATGCTTGTAAGTGCGTGAATTGCGACACAATTCTAAACGTTAAATCCCGCGCATAGTCAGAATCCGTCGGGTTGTTCGACGGCCCGCCCCCCTGGTTGTGTAACGCGCAAGCCGGTGCCGATGCGCCAAAATCCGGTCGCGTGCGCCAAAATCCCCTGTTAAATGCGGCGTAAAGCGGAAATTGTCGGGAAACCCGACAAAAATGCGCTCCGCGGACCGTTAGTAGATGAGCCCCAATAACTTGAAGTCCATGTTGGCTGCGCTGTGATGTATTGATGTTGGTGGAGTAAAACAATCCAGCACGTTTATAGTACGAAGATAATTCCCGGGAACCTGTATATGACCCGTGAAATTGTCATCTTTGAACTGTCTATTACTTTCCTAATGGACGGTTACATTCCTGCCAAGGAGTCAGTCATGAATATTCATTGTGTATTTTCTGTATTTTTCCTCCTCTATTGAGTGATTCCCGTCCTTTCTGATGAGTTTATGATGGTGTAAATAATATTGTGTGAAGTCGGATTTTCTTAGTAGTTGATGCCAATGAATTTTGTGTCTACAGGGATCTGTCAGTGTTTTTCTCAGTTTGACCCAGTGTCGTAAAACTTGAGGAAACGATAATCTTAATTGATATTTACTCGGCGGTCATGGTGATAGACTTCATAATATCTAATGGGGGAAGATGAACATCAATTTCCAACCACTGTGAGACACCCGTGGATAGAACAGTGGGGGCCGTGTCACAATTAGCCTTCCAGCCTAGATGAGATTCAGCTCGCGGCACTAACTCTGCTCTTGACCTACAGTCTATTACAAAGGATAAATCAAAAGACCAAAACTTAGGTAGGTGGATCAAAGTCATGGGAGACAATGAGATATTCAGCCCTGAACTGGGATCTTCTTGGTACTGTAATATTTCACATAGAATCCTAAAATGTTTCATGTTTTGTTCTATTTGCTGAAAATTGGAAAACGAGTAAGAATTGGGCACGATGAGAGCGATTGATCAAGCTCTTTCTCCAGAATTCTGGCTTCAAAAAGTTGCGAAAGAGGGCATTTGCTATATATATATTTCAATATTTATGAATAACTTTGACATTTTTGTCCTGCGTTATTCCATGTTTTGTAGAATCATAATAAACTAAATGTATCTCCCCTCTCCTCTTAATCTGACTCTGCAGCTGTTCTCTGTGGGGCCATGGGCGTCAGGGGACTGCTGCAGCCAATCAGAGGTGAGGGGCAACTAGCTGTATTAGTATGTGCTGCCTGGTGCGTACAGTATATGGCGTGTCAACACTCAGCTTCTGATTGGCTGCAGTGGTCATATGCCGCCCACAAAAGAACAGAGACCAGGGGCCATGCAGGAGGTGCAGTGACTGTTAGGCAGGAGAAAAGGTAAGTCCAGTTTATTATGTCCCTAATCTGCATTTGGGTGGTCACATGCTTCCAGCTGCTGACCACTGATTCCAGGTTCCGTAGGTCCACAGACTTGTCAGGTCAAGAGATTTCAAAGCCCAATACTCAATACTAACGTGTCCCCTGCCAATCAGTACACAACCCTTGTTAGAAAATCACCTTCCCACTTCCAACCTTCCGTAGTTCTCTGTCTTCCCCGTAAAAGTATACTGTGACTGAGATATCTGGATATCTGTGTTGTCTCCTCATTTCCATTCTAAGAGTTATGATTCTGAACTCTGTTCTGGTGATGACTTTAGCTACACCTGACTGGTCCATACCTGCATCCCCTGGTCTCTGATCTGTAGCATGGATTCTATCTGACTATTACCTGCTCTGATTTATGGCTTGTATTCTGGATTTTATATATCTACTGCCTGACCCAAACTCAGACTGTCACTGACTACCAGCTACGTGACCCCTGGACCTACCGGAGTATTGTGACCCTACTAGGCCAGATGTCACCTACTGTGATAGTCTTCATCGCAGTCTAGATCCATGTTTAAAGGGGTTATCCGGGTTTAAAAAAATTTTTATGGCCGGGCTGGGGAGGGCTATTTAAACATGTACTTACCTCCTCCGGTGCTGCCGATGTCCCGCGCCGCGGCCCGTCTTCTCCGTGCGCCGGTTTCTGTACAAGGGCGCACAGGGATCTTCCGACCGGCCAGAAGCTCCCATGCGCACCATCTCCCAGCGCTTACAACGCTGAGTGATAGGGACGGATGGGAGGAGCCGTCCACAACGCGGACCGGAAGCTCCCTGTGCGAGGCTTCCGTGCCCCTGTAAACAAAGCGGTCATCGAAGTGACCGCGGCACGGGACATCGGCGGCGCCAGAGGAGGTAAGTCCATGTTTATTATGTTTAACTATCCCTCCCCAGCCCGGCCATAAAAAATTTTTTAAACCTGGATAACCTCTTCAAGGGTATAAGTTTAGGACCCTTGATAATTGCCCAAAGATAACAGAGTAACCCACTGTCCGTTATAATTTTGTTTCCTTTTTAGGATGTTAAAGGTTCTGGTCCCAGAAAAGTTGAATGATGTTGATAGGATCTGGTAGAACGATGACCAGAATGGTAGTTGGTAATTACATTGATGAGGAACATCTCTGGACTCTCCGTCCACACGTTCTGCTCTATTTACTTCCTAAAAATGTATAAATTGTATCAATAAACACAGAATAGCGAGGATTGAGCCCAAGCACAGCCATGTCCATACATGACCTTGATTGGCTGCCAGCTTCTCCTTATCAGAAAATGCAGCCCTAATGATTTGCTGGGGAAAAAAAAGAAAAACATGAAGGATGATTTATTACTTCCCCCTCTTTTTTTCTAAGGAGAAGTCTAATTCAGCATTTTCTGACTTTCTTGGCACCTTCTAGTCTTAGGTTTAGTATTTAGTTTTAAAATAATGTATCATGGTATCTTGTTTATTCAGCCATCATCCAGTAACACCTATAGAGAGTGAACTTAAAGTGTTCCCGCATATTTCTATATGGAAGTAAGCAAAAGTCAGGAGATTAAGGAAAACACTGAATATAAAGATATAACTCACAATCTCTTCAGCATCTAGGATGAGGTTGCATGCAGAATATATGCCATGGCATCAGAGGGGTCACTAATGGTTCTCTGAGGAAGGTTCTGTCACATTGAATGCACTTGGTTATGAATATCACAAAGATCCGCTACTGGAAGCTCCCTTTGGAATGGCCAATCAATGACTTCCTAGATGTGGGCAATAGGAGACAAGTCTAGAGACACTTCAGGCTATGGGTGAAGTCTATGCTAACAGTAACACAAACAAAATTCAGCCTGGTATGTCATCTTGTAGGAATGACCCCATCACTGGTTCCACAATCGAATCTAGGTACCAGGAACTGGAGGAGTCTGACTACCACAATGACAGGAGAAGAGCTGGTTTGATCATCCGTCGTGAGGGCCTTTTCATGATGTTGATCATATGGTCCCCAGGCAAATCTTCATCAATCAGTGTGTCCGAGACCAAAAACATGACTTATTCCTTAAGAGGATAGACCACTATTCCATCCCCCAATGTCGCCTTGTTTTACACTATGGGGGTCATTTACTAAGGGCCCGATTCGCGTTTTCCGGACGTGTTTCCGATTTCCCCTGAATTGCCCCAGGATTTTGTCGCACGCGATTGGATTGTGGCGCATCGGCGCTGGCATGCATACGATGGAAATAGGGGGGCATGAGCGAACGAAAACCCGACGGATTTGGAAAAACCGCCGCATTTTTAAAAAAAAAAAGTGTTGCGGGACTCGCGCTTACCTTCACTAGGTCCGGCTTGGTGAAGATCAGTGCATTCCGGAAAACTTCAGCGCAGCAGCGCCTCCTGGTGGACATTGGAGGAACTTCCTTAGTGAATCACGGCCAGACCCGAATCCACCGCGGAGAACGCGCCGCTGGATCAGGAATGGACCGGGTAAGTAAATCTGCCCCAATGTCTTTTACAGAGGTGGTATGAGGTTGATGGAATAACTTTATCTAGGCATCTCGCTTTTAGCTAAATGTCATGCTAAGACCTTCTGATGACTCTGGGGGTAGATCCTGTATAATACTGTTAGAGTAATGCTCAACAAGTAGATTAAGTTATGCAATGGCCAACAATAACGACACAGACATGATTTGTTGCATCTTATGGAAGATCTCCAAAGACCTTACCCAAACATCTTTATTAATACACGTCCATTTGATGGGAGTTTCTGAGGTGAATACAAGGAGGAATTATGGGTGTTAATGGGTGGTACAACTTATATAATGGTACGTGGCTGATTACATAATTACACGTGATAGCATATTGGCAATATCTTGTGTTTTGGACATCTGGAATTATTCAGTTCTCAAATTAGTCCTAAACAGGAAACATTTGGGCCTTATCGACATCATGAAATGTCCTTGGCCTTTTACATGTATTCTGAGGCCAAGATAATTGACTGGGGTAAGATGATAACACACTTCTTTAGCAGACAATATGAAAGCTTAGCTGTGTTCATGTATATATGCATGAACACACATCAAAATGTTCACATCACACATCAAGATGTTTATCATCTTTCCACAGGTTGCATAGATAGTTCCTAACTCCCTAAAACACCAAAGATAGCTGTAGAGGATCATCCTACTTACACAAAGTATAAGAATTCTTATTCTCATAGATTGTGGGATAACCAGTATCCATCCAAATGAACCCACTTCAGTAACTATCTTCCACTATTTTGGCCTTTCATCACCTATACAACATGTGGAATCTAACTTATAGGGGAGAAATAATATATGTTTACTGCTAGAACAGAAAAATCATAATCTTTCCTTTGAGTCCTTTGAACAGTCATTTAGTCCAATGGGTTCTTCTAAAATTCTTTGTACAAATAGACGTAGTCTTCAAAATTTCTATTACGTCCTGGCCACAGGCCTCATTTTGGCTTCTCTGGTTTTCGTTAAAATCAAGGTCTAACATCTTTCTCCTAGGCTAGGTATGTGAGAACCACTGTCACTTACTGTAAAGACTGAAGCACTTCACAATTTTTTGATCCCATTTCTTGCCATTTCAGTTCATTGTTGTTCTTCCGAATACTTTTGCACACATTGCTGACCGGTGTTGACATCTTGGCTTTGGTTAGGTCTACATCATACATCATCCAACCAAGAGTGAAGGTCATAACTGCTAAAGAGTCTCACAATGTCACTAAGGTCTACTTTAATTAGAACACCGTTTTGCCCCAGTTCTGAAACTGTCGGAACTGCTGCAAGAGCTAGCTCTGAAGATTAAGACCATAGGAAACATTACAAATCTGTATATCTGATTGACATTAAAGGGAAACTTTCAGTTAAACTAACCCACACTGTCTAAACATTTTTACATTTCTATAATACAACAGTACAACTATCCCTATATTGTTCCTCCACATGCCTGTACCTTTTCAAAATCTGTCTGTGAAGTTGACTATCCATGCATATGCATGTTCTTCCAGCTCAGCTGCGCTTTTAGCTTCCTGATTGACTAGGGGTCTACTTTCTCTTCGTTCACTGTGCAACTTGGCTCATGTACCTAATTTCCTCTTCCTCAGGAATGAGAAAGATACTGGCGTGTGTGACTCACTGAAGAGAATCCCTGAAAGAGGGGGTAATGAGGGAGTTGAAAGTGACATTGGCTGAGTGTGACTCACTGAATAGAAATAAGCTTCCTCAATCCCCTCTCCTTGAGAAAATCTCTTCAATGATCGAAACAGAGCCCAATCCCCTCTCCTTGAGAAAATCTCTTCAATGATCGAAACAGAGCCAACGTCTCTCTCATTCCTGAGTGGCGGGGGGGGGGGGGGGGGGGGGGGGGGGGGGGGGGGATGAGGTAGCTGAGATGAGTCACTTGGCTGAAAAGAAAGGGGGGGGGATGAGGTAGCTGAGATGAGTCACTTGGCTGAAAAGAAAATGGTGATGTGGTGGAGCTAAAAGAACATGAATATGCCACAATTAGTTCAAAGGAAAAACAATAATTGGTCAATTAAATAGATGGGGAGTCAACTTTATGAATGGACTGTGGAGGTTTGCAGGCATGGGATGGAACAATATAGGGATAGTTGTACTGCTGTATAGCAGCAGTTAGCAAAGATATGTTTTGTTAGTGTGTGTTAGTTTCATGAAATGGGTCAGGTCCATGAAATTGGTTCATGGCTTCACTGTCTTGACAGAAACACTTCACAAGTCTCCATTATTCATTTGTATATATATATATATAGGTTTAATAAAAAGTAGAAAACCCCTAGTTTTAATTTTCATATACAACAAGAGAAACAGTATAGTGCAGACTAAAGAGTTGATGATATCTTTTAGGCATTTGTATCTTTGGACACCTGTAAATCCACATCTGTGGATTGATTAGCCTGCAGGAAGGTCACCTCATAATAGGAGGTCACAGATCTCAATACGCATCTCCACATATTAGCATTCTTCTGGAGGGACGGAAATCCTCGAGAATCTGTGGAAATGTTCTCCTGAAAATATCATTAAGTACATTTGTATTTTGGCTCAGTCCTGCAGGTCTACACATGGAGGTCACGGTGACTCCCATAAGGTTGACCCATAATGGTAAAAAGTTCAAATTTCTCTTATTTCCATAAGGTTGACCCATAATGGTAAAAAGTTCAAATTTCTCTTATTTTTATTTTTAACTTTTTCAACCTATACTCTTGGTCATAAAGTGTGATGCTGAAAATGTCCCTAGAAGTTCATATTTATATAAACTGCCAATGAGTGACGGCCTCTCTTCATTATCAGCTCTTGGGCCGATCCAAGAATCAAGGTAAAATCTTGCCCACTGATGTTTTAAGGGCACAGGCTATTTTAATTTTTTAGTCCTCACCTTCTACGTTTTTAATTTTTTCATTTACAGAGCCATATGAGGGCTTGTTATTTGTGAGAAACTGTCCATAAGGTTGACCCATAATGGTAAAAAGTTCAAATTTCTCTTATTTATTTTTAACTTTTTCAACCTATACTCTTGGTCATAAAGTGTGATGCTGAAAATGCCCCTAGAGTGATGGCCTCTCTTCATTATCAGCTCTTGGGCCGATCCAAGAATCAAGGTAAAATCTTGCCTACTGATGTTTTAAGGGCACAGACTGTTTTAATTTTTTAGTCCTTACCTTCTACATTTTTTTCATTTACAGAACCATATTTATTTTTACAACTTTCACTTTGCGGTCAAAATTAGACATCGTCTTTATTCTTTTGGTCAGTTTGATAAGGGAGAAACCAAAATGATACAGCTTGGTTTTATTTCCTTAAAGAGTAACTGTATTATCTTTGTTGCCTAAATCCAGCAGTTTCCTTGCTATTTTTGGAAAAGAATGCCAAAACAGATAATACAGTTACTCTTTAAGGAAAATAAAACCAAGCTGTATCATTTTGGTTTCTCCCTTATCAAACTGACCAAAAATAAAGACGATGTGCAAAGTGAAAGTGTAAAAATAAAAACCCATTAGAAATGTTTATTACAAAAACTATTGTTTGTAAATTCCACGGCATTACAATAGCCCAAAGCATGGATATAAAAGTTACCAAAAAATTGCGGGGACGTGAGGATTAGCCCTTAAAAGAGCTATCCTCACGTCCCATTGATCCACCTACCACCCGATCTACCTTTATAGGTAGATTTGTGGTGGTAGGTTCCCTTTAACTTTCTTGCAAATTTCAACTATATACCTTATGATTTCGAGCCATTTACAATCTATCATATAGTGGGTATGTTTTTCTAATCTATGTATTCATTCATTATGATGTTTTTAGGGTTAAGGTGCCGACACTGGATGTACGTGTTTTGCGTCACTCGGTGATTGACATATTAGACCCACATTTTATGGTCATTTAGTATGTCATGACTAAGGGTGTAGTACAATAAATAACAGGAATTTCACAGCACTCCTTGTGTAGTAGATGGTGCCAAACTAGGGTCTCAGCCCCGTTCAAGCATAGATAATGGAAGATGGTACTCTATCAAATTTGAATAATAATTGCTTTTTGTTTTTGTACAAATCCACAGAATAGCATGACGTTTCGGTCAAAATTACCTTCTTCAGATGCGGATTGTACTTGTAAAAAGTGCTTGTTAGGTAATATCCATGCTTGGGGCTTTTGTAATGCCGTGGAATTTACAAACAATAGTTTTTGTAATGTAAACATTTCTAATGGGTTTTATTTTTACAACTTTCACTTTGCACATCGTCTTTATCTTTTGGTCAGTTTGATAAGGGAGAAACCAAAATGATACAGCTTGGTTTATTTCTCCTTAAAGAGTAACTGTATTATCTTTGTGCCTAAATCCAGCAGTTTCCTTGCTATTTTTGGAAAAGAATGCCAAACAAGGGGTATAACACAGGGGGTACGGAAAGTATTAAGACCCCTTTAAAAATCTGACTCTGTTTATATGCAGGCCAATCGGTTAAGATCGTATCAATTTTCAAGTTTAAAAGCTAATACCGTTATTACTGGAGTATATATAAGCTGACCCAGTATAAGCCAAGAGCCCCTAATTTTACCACAAAAACCCGGGAAAACCTATTGACTGTGTTATAAGCCGAGGTGGGAAAGCAGGTCACAGCCTCCCCAGTATATAGCCTGCCGGAACCCTGCCCCATAGTATATAGCCAGCACCTGCCTCCCAGTATATAGCCTGCCAGCCATATCCCCAGTATATAGCCTGCCACCCCATTATCCCCCAGTATATAGCCACCTCCTGCCCCAGTATATAGCCAGCCTCCTGCCCAGTATATAGCCAGCCCCCTAGGCCCCAGTTATAGCCAGCAGCGGGGAAGCTGGAAAGGGAGTTTTGATATATTTTTTACTTGTGTATAAGCCGAGTTTGGGTTTTCAGACATTTTTTTGTGCTGCAAAAACTAGCTTATACTCGAGTATATGGTGGACATAAAAAAGTTACCTATTTTTTCCCCGTGAAAGAGAGAAAAACCTCCAACGGTTAAATTTTTTTTAATGAAACCCATTTTGTACTGTACTTTTGCTGAGGCAGGCAGGATATTTGGTATCGGAGCGGGAGGACTTGTTCTCTTAGGACAGTCCATAATTTCTCTATCAGCGTTTTCAGTAATTCTCATTAGTGACTGTACTTGTGCGGCTGAACCGTCCAGACGCAGAGAAGGAATGGGAGATGGAGAGAAATAAGAACGAGCCGTCAGCATGAATGGTATGTCAAAGGTTTCAAAAATTCACAAAATATCAAAAATTCAGAAAGTCATTCAATTACCTCGGCGTGGAGGAAATGATAAATCAGCTTCTGTAGGTGAAGGTTTCATGATTCTGCTGCCAGATATGTACAAAAGAAATATTAACATGTATAATGTATGTTATTGTAGATGAATATTCTCAGAAAAATATTAATCCATTAAAGTGCAAACTGACCCAAAATCCATTTTTCCATAGTAAGCCGCTGTGTGGGACTTGCTCTCATAGCGACGGGTATGTAAATTCCGTGCCTGTGTACTAGGAAGCAGGAAAAACGCATTTGTAACATTTTCTAATGGGCTCGGTTTTTTATGGACTTTCACTGTGTGCCACAAAATGACAAGTCTTCTTTCTTCTTGGGTCGGTGCGATCACGTGGATATCCGCATATGGATACAATATTGGATGCTGCATAGACCCAGTAACCCATGGGACACTGCTTTCAACTTTTATTGTTATTTTTGTTTCTGCCCCGAAATGAATGGTATGTAATATGTTTGGGAATAATACACCGGTCAATTTTTGGATCGATGAGAACTCGTAGTACTGATGCATATAGTGTTTGTAACTATAAGTGTCTCACTTTAAAGTCACTTGTAGCTTATAATTCAAGGTGGCACCCAAGTCAGATAGAGGGATGTGCAGTTTTCAATGCACACCGCACCGAGAGCAACATTGAGACGCAGCGCAGTAGACACAGAGTTGATTGATCTGCTGTGTCCTGCAGCCTCTTTAGTAATGCCTAGCTGTGCACAAAAATAGGAGAACCGTCATATGATCATTTAAAGGGAACTACCACACAAATCTACCTATAAAGGTAGATAGGGTGGTAGGTGGATCAATGGGACATGAGGATAGCCCGTTTAAGGGCTAATCCTCACGTCCCCCGCATTCTTTAGTAACTTTTATTTGACTTTATGGTAATTTTATTATGCGGCTACTGGGGCGTGAGTGGAGTAGCCGCATCTGAGGTTACACGAGGCGGCTACTCCATGCCCCGATAGCCACCTTACCCCTCCTACTCACCATCTTCGGCACGTAGCTGCTCGTAGCTGCGCCGCCCTCGTCCCACGATCCTGCAGTCTGCACATGCCGAGAACAGCAGGCTCGCGCCTGCGTGGTCACTGCTCTGAAGCCGGGCTGCACAAGGCGCGGGCCTGCTGTACTGCGCATGCGCAGACTGCAGGATCGTCGGGCGAGGGTGCGCAGCTACGAGCAGCTGGCGCAGACCGAAGATGGGAGTAGAAGGGGTGGTAGGGTAAAGTGGCTATCGGGGCATAGAGTAGCCGCCTCGTGTAACCTCAGATGCGGCTACTCCATGCCCCAGTAGCCGCCTATAAAATTACCAAAAGTCAAAACAGTTACTAAAGAAGTGCGGGGAGTGAGGATAGCCCTTAAAGGGCTATCCTCACGATCCATGATCCACCTACACCTGATCTACCTTTATAGGTAGATTTGGTGGTGGTAGGTTCCCTTTAACTTTCTTTCAAATTCCAACTATATACCTTATGATTTCGAGCCATTTACAATCTATCATTAGTGGGTATGTTTTTCTAATCTATGTATTCATTCATATGATGTGTTTTTAGGGTTAAGGTCCGACACTGGATGTACGTGTTTTGCGTCACTCGGTGATCGACATATTAGACCCACATTTTATGGTCATTTGTATGTCATGACTAATAGTGTAGTACAATAAATAACAGGAATTTCACAGCACTCCTGTGTAGTACAGATGGTGCCAAACTAGGGTCCCAGCCCCGTATGCATAGATAATGGAAAGAGGGCACTCAATCAAATTTGAATAATAATTGCTTTTTATTTTTGTACAAATCCACAGAAGAATAGCGAGACATTTCGGTCAAAATGACCTTCTTCAGATGCGGATTGTACTTGTAAAAAGTGCTTGTTAGGTAGGAGGAGAGGAGTGGTGTCCGCCGCTCTGGACCTCAGCTGTATGGCAGCCACGTCCTGGTCTCAGTCTGAGACCGTCTGGGACCCGAAACTGCAAAGTTTGATACAACACAGACTTTGCAGTTCAGGTCTTCTCAACACTAATCATCAACCAATGGGTTCAATGGATTTTCAACCAGCAAACTAATCAAGCAGGGATAATATACTGGTCCAGTCGCGATCCAGAGGCGTGTTCTCCAACGCTGATTCGGGTTCTGCCGGGATACACTAAGGTTGTGCGCTCAATGTCCACTAGGTGTCGCTGCTGCACTGAAGTCCGCCGGAGTTCACCTCCTCCGTCACGGTGTATGTGAGTGCTATTTTTGCGACAAAATTTAAAAAATTCTGCGGCTTTTCCGAATCCGTCGGGTTTTCTGACGGCCACGCCCCCCACGGCACGTCCCTCCAGAATTCTGGTGCAGACACCTTGATAAACCTGAGAAAGGGAACCATTTACCTTCACCACCTGCTCTAATTTGGTAATCTCAAATGGGAACACTACATTAATAGTGCTATAGTTGGCATTGTTCTTCTAACCACTCTTTTGGAGCTATCATCTTGACTATTTTTATAGTCGGGATGGAATTATTTCTATGGGCTCCACTAGGGGTGTTGCTAGGGTTGTAAAAGATCCGGGGCACGGGCCCCAATGTAATGCAACTCCTGTACATAACCCCCTCACATGTGGTTGTGCCAATAACTTTACTTCTGGTATATACAGCTAGAGAAACACAGGAGAAATCCCTACTTGTTAGGTATCACCACATCTTATGTTTCTCATTGTCCCTACATCTTGGTTCCCTGACAGTGTTATCCCCTGCTGGTCATGTGATCATGACATCATAACAGGTCCTGCAGCCTCACAGGTACTGCAGTATTATTCTCCTGGAGGTTAGGACCTGCAGAGGAAAGTAATGCACTTGTTCTCGTTACAATCTGTGGACACGGATCCTGATAAGAGAGGGAGGGAATGCCCAACAGCAGGGCAGATGTCCTGCTAACCTGGGGAGATCCTAGTGACGACCTTGGGCTTCACCATTCCTGAGCAATCAATGTAATGACTCTTTTATCTCTATCATCAGATGGGCTGGGTCATTCCGGCTGCCCCAAACCAGGGCCCCAATCTGAAGAGAGCCTATATATAGCATACTGGTTACTGAAACACTATGCTAGTTGGGTGGTCATGGGTTGGAGACAGGCTGACCCCACCAATCTGAGAGTAGAAATTAGAAATTATTAAATGGGTGGGGGCTAGAAAATTGTCATAATAGTGTCTATTATAGGAGAATTAGGAATAGTGATGAGTGGACTCAGGAGGATTTGGTGGAACCTGGAACAAAAGTTCGGTTCAGGTACACAAACCCACCGATAACACTCACGATTGGTGCTGGATCATTGGTGTCAACACTTTAAATGTCACCAGCATTACAGGTGGAGGTAAGCCTGAATGTCAAACCCAAACTTCTGGCTGAACCCATAGGGGGTAATTAACTAAGAGCCCGATTCGCGTTTTCCCGACGTGTTACTCGAATATTTCCGATTTGTGCCGATTTTCCCTGTATTGCCCCGGGATTTTGGCGTAAGCGATCGGATTGTGGCACATCGGCGTCGGCATGCACGTGAAGGAAGTCGGGGGGCGTGGCCAAATGAAAACCCGACGGATTCGGAGAAACCGCCGCATTTTTTAAAAAAAACTTCGCCAAGTATGGGATCGTGAACTCGGGCGGACCTCGGCGGACTTCAGCGCAGCAGCGCTACCTGGTGGACGTCGGAGGAACTACCTTAGTGAATCGCCGGAAGACCCGAATCCACCGCCGCTGGATCGCAAATGGACCGGGTAAGTAAATCTGACCCATAATGTTCGAGAAAGACCTGAACATTGCAATTTGAGTCTTCTCGTTGTTAGGAGCATGTGAAGGTGGTGAAAGTTCCTCTTTAAGAACTTTCTGAATATCCATAAAGGAAGATATACAATCTTCATATATAAGGCTCTGTATCTTCTACCTGGGATGAGTATTGCCACCATGAAATACAGTAATGGAGTAGAATCCATAAACCGCAGATCCCGTACAAGACGCGGATACACCGCATTAATATATAGAAGAAAACAACATCCTACAAATAGGACAATAAACATAATTAGTTACAATACGGCGTCGGAGAGCGGCGCCATTCCCTCCTCTCCTCCTCACTTCTCTCCGTCCCTAAGAATTAGGGTAACAGATTAGGCGCGATGATGGCTGGTGATTATGTGTATTTTGGCAAATGTTATTGCTGATAGAATTATTCATAAGCTCCATTTTGTATGTTTATCCGATATTCATTTTACGCACTAATAAAAGAATTTCCAAATCAACAGCCTATGATACATTAACTTTGCATCATCTCATTAAAATTTTAATATGCTGTTAAAACACAGATAATATACTCCAAGAATATGCAAACCAACAGCAACGCGCTAAATAATACATCTTTTTATCCTTGTAGACAAAGTTGTTGCTCGATAACCATGAAAAATGAACTTTTTTTTTGGTTTTCTGCTTGGAAAAATAATAAAGAAATAAAGGGAAAAAAAAACGGATCCAGATAAATGTGTATTACAGCCTAAAACAAAGTAACTACAGGCAGTCCCAGGGTTACATACAAGATAGGGTCCGGAGGTTGGTTCTTAAGTTGAATTTGTATGTAAGTCGAAACTGTATATTTTATAATTGTAGATCCAGACAAAAAAAATTTTGGCCCCAGTGACAATTGGAGTTTAAACATTTTTTGCAGTAATTGGACCAAGGATTATCAATAAATCTTCAGTACAGACACCTTACAGCTGATCATTGCAGTCTGGGACTATAGTAACATTCAGAAAGGTTCACCAGAGGTCAGAGGGGTCTGTCTGTAACTCGGGTGTCCTTAAGTAGGGGACCGCCTGTACAACTCAACATATGGCTAATAATTATTATTCATTACAAAACACAACATTCCGACACCCAGAACTTTTCTAATTTATCTGTGTACAGGGCAGAGTAATGTTTAACCTTTTGCTAAATATTTTAGACATTTAGATTTTTTCCTGCCATGGCCATATGGAATTATAATTTTTATTTTTTTCAATCAAGACATTTTCATTTTATTGTATTTATTTATTTTTTAAACAACTTTTTTTTTTACCAGACCTCTGGGGGACTCTGAACCCACATGTGCCGTATACAGGCAGTCCCCGGGTTACATACAAGAGGTTCCATAGGTTTGTTCTTAAGTTGACTTTGTATGTAAGTCGAAACTGTATATTTTATCACTGTAGATCCAGACAAAAATATTTTTTGCTCCAGTGACAATTTTTTTTTTTGCTGTAATGGGACCAAGTATTGTCAATAAAGCTTCATTACAGAGACTTCACAGCTGATCAATGCAGGCTGGGACTAGAGTAAAGCTTCACAAGAGGTCACAGTGGGCCGATGGGTCTGTCTTCAACTAGGGGTCGTCTGTAAGTCGGGTGTCCTTAAGTATGGGACCGCCTATATATAAGGGCTGTAGGGGGCTATGTTCTGAAGGGTTAATGCATTTTTAATTTGAACAAAAAGACCAGTTGCTTTCTCCTGAACTCATGGGGTTTATTTATCATAAGGCTCCTTGGGACAGTTCTATGTCTATTTTTGGAACTCCGCTGCCCATCAGATTCATTAAAGTGGCTTTGACCCTTTAATAAATGTTCTCATTGTCCACTTTCTGTCTGGGTTTTTTTTTTCAAAAAGACCCAAAAAAGTCTCAAAATGCATAAAAGTCTAATCACATAGACCAGCAGGGACTGGAGTGACTATGAGACTTTTTGAGGGACTTTTTGCAAAAGTCCCTAGACATGAATCTGGTTTTGCACTGTGTTGTAGTAGCAATAGTTCTATGTTTACACCAGATTAATGAAGAGGTAGAAATAGTCCCGTAAGGCGTTTTAGCAGTAAAAAGTCTCAAAAAGCCTTAATGCAACTAGTTGAGACTTTTTTACACCAAAAAACCCAGGAAAATCAATGCTAAATAACCTACTATATTTCTATATATCAAATTTGAATGTTGCTTACCATCCTTTCTATGTTGGAATCTCTTTGTTCATAGACGTCAGACCCTCATACACACTACCGTATGTGGGACTGTGAGATAGCTGTACAAATTGTTACTATCTTACGGCCACCATTGACTTCTATTACGCACAGTGCATCAAGGTCGCTATGTCTCACTGCAATGCGAGTGTCTTAACCACTTTGGGCATCGGTGAGTGATGAGCCTCCCTGACTGTATACTTATTGCACTTTAGCTCCTTGAGGGAAGATAATATAATCAAAATCCTCTCTCAGCTACAACAGATGATTCTATCTTTGGTTGGACATCTGCTGAGGCATCATGGGAGAAGGAAGATAAGGAGAAAAAGACCAAAAAAATATAAAAGAATAAAGATGAGGTCCTAAAGCCAGAAAAAACTATGGATATTCCATACTGTATACTCCAGAATATATATAGTATTATAAACAGGATTGGATTGGTCCAGCAGTCAAAAGGTGAATCTCCTGGTGGGCACCGGGGCTTGGTGGACCCAAAGCCCCAACATGAGTGTGGCATAGCGGAGAACATTCAATGTTCATATACAGATATGTAGTCTGCAGCGTTATTACTGAACATTTCTAAAACAAATATTGCTCACAGAGCTAAGAGGGTCTAAGTTCATGGCAAGAGTCGGTCAGCAGGTTACACAAAGGGAATCCCAGAGTCATAACAGTCCAAGGCAAGAGCTCGACAAACTACTATTCAAAGAGATGTGTCTATGTTTAAAATGTAATCGTTATTTGAAATAATTTTATATTTTGTGTGTATGTGTGGGTGGCAGGGTAAATATTTTTTTTAATATAATTCATGAATAAATTCTGCTAAAAAAAAATCAAGCCCCCCCTGCCCATAGAGATGCAAATTCAAGCCTGTACAGTTTGTATCTATGGAGTCTGCACAAGCTCACATCTAATTTCCCTGTGTTTGGTTACACAGCTCTGAGAAGGAAGGATTCATATTTTTATCTTTGAAAATACTGCTCATAGCATACTACAGCCAGGGAGAGAACGGGTTACCACTCACAGCTGTGTAACAAATAGGAGAGGAGAGAGAGACCTGTCTTCAGTTTCACAGCTATGGAACGTGTGCAGCACCGTACCGCTCCAAACGGCGCCGCTCGACCATTGCTGGCCTATGGGGGACATATATACGTCGCCGTATATACGTCCCCCATACAGAAGTCTGAATGTAGCCTAAGGGGAAGATTGCAACCTCTTTCTTTACAAAAAAAAGTAGAATTTCTTAATGAAGTATCATACAAAAATGTTCACAACACTCCCCACACACAATATAAAAACAAACTGAAACGATGGCTACTCTTTAAGAATTTTGCAAATGGCAGATAATATTTGCATGTGACTTTACAGTGGTGAGCCCCAAGAACTGGATTTTATTGGTAATTCCTTTGCCCCAAAAATTCTACAAATCAAAAAATATTTCTTTAAAATTTTAACAAAGATAAATTTTAACAAACATGTAAAAATATCAATTTTAATTACATATAATGTTTTTTTGTATTTTTACCCCCAGAATAAACTTTCATATTCTTTAAAAAATAAGTAGTGAATTAAAATGACAAGGAGCAAAATGTCACACATTTACCACGAGATTCGCCCCGATGAACGTCTAATATTTATAGACCTCCAGTATGTTTTTTTTTGTTGTTGTTGTTTTCAATTATTACTTTCTTTCCAATTTAATTTTATTGACCTTCTGATTCCAAGTTTCAAAGCCAATACTAATACGGCCATCTGTTATTTTTCTATAGTCCGCGTGACACGACAAACTCCTGAGGTATAGTGCGCCATAAATTCTCTACTTTTGCCGACGCGAACACAATTACTTTATATGACATTTTGAAGAATTTACATTTATAGTTTGGATTCCGTCTGGAAGATGACCCGGAATAACCCAGCACTATGGAATTTTTATTAAAAGGAAAGAAAAAGCAGAATAACAACCAACATAGAAAACTTATCTTTTATCGATTTTTTTTTTTAGTTTTTGTTTTTTTTTGCATTTGAGATACAGGAGAGTAAATGTTAGAGAAGTAAAGAAAAGGAAAAAAAAAAAAAACCCTTCAATATGTGGAACATATGTAATATTCCCATCAAGGTTAAGTATATATTATGTTATTAATATGTTCACCACCTCAAATTTGACTTGGAGACGCCAGTTTTCTTATACAATACAAATTCAATAGATATTTTTGAAATGTGTCAGCAAAATCCTTGACCGGTTGTCACATGAACGACATTTATGGGTTGCTGTTGCTACATACTGTAGATTGGTGTTGTTGAGGTCTGCCAGCGACACATTAATAAATTCCCCGCACACGCACACATGCCTTAGGACCCAGGGGTCAGTGGAGGCTGGGGAAGAAGAGGAACCTCTTTAAATAAGACCGCATTTATCCAAATTGCAAATCTATCTATAGATATTTATACAAAACAAGTTATCCACTGGATAGGGCCTATATTGCTGATTGGTGGGGGTCTCAGTGATAAGACCCCACAGATTACGAGAACGATGGGTCCGTTGCGGTCCTAGGTACCTCAGTTGGACCCCTCGTCTCACCCATGAATGGAGCAGAACGGCTTCATTAATCTCGGGGAGCAACGAGGTACCTGGGACCCCATTGGACTCCTTTTTCTCGTAATCTGTGGGGGGTCGCGTCAGCGACACCCACAACCAACCGGAAAGAGCCTAACTTGTTCAGTGGGAAAACCCCTTTAAAGACACCCAACTTGTAGACAACCCCTAGTTAGAGATGGTCCTCTTTACCCCCCGGTGACCCCTCGTGAAGCTCTCTGGATGCTACTTTAGTCCCAGGCTGCAATGATCAGCTGTAAGGTGTCTGTAATGAAGTTTTATTGATAATCCTTGTTCCTATTACAGCAAAAAATTCTGAAATTGTCACTGGGACAAAAAATGTTTTTTTCTGGAGCTTTAATTATAAAATATACAGTTCCGACTTACATACAAACTTAAAGAACCAATCTTGTACATAACCCAGGGACTGCCTGTACAGCGTTACATATGTACTGTACCATAATCCATGCTACAATGCTACAACCTCCATTGTGGCACCCTCCATAACTCGGAAATTACTCGGGTTCGGCGCGATTCACTAAGATCGTGCGCCCAAGTTCCTGCATCTGTCGCTTCTGCGCCGAGGTCCGCCGGAGTTCATCCTGCTTCTTCCCGTTGCATGTGAGTGCTTGATCTTGCGACACATTTCTAATTGTTAAATCCCGCGCGTTATCGGAATCCGTCGGGTTGTCTGACAGCACGCCCACCGATTTCTGTCGCGTGCAAGCCCGTGCCGATGCGCCAAAATCCGATCGCGTGCACCAAACTCCTGGGGCAATTTGGCGCAAAACTTAAATCTTTGGGAACCCGGCGAAAATGCATCCGATGGACCCATAGTAAATGAGCCCCATTGGATCCATGATTTTTTTTTAAAGAATAGAATATACAATATACAGCTTGTCTCCCCGATGGCCCATTTTGGTCATTCTGATGTGTGAGGGTTTACTGCTACTTGTCAGGGCTCGGGGTCAGTGAACCCCCTGGACCACTGCGGGAGATGGTACTAGCCGACACCTGGGAAATCTAAGTCTTCACCTGGTCTTCACCAGAGCCCCCGCAAAGCGGGATGGACTTGCTGCGGCAGGACTTGCTGCGGTCCAGGCTCAATGTCAGGCACAGGCAGGAAGTCAGGCAGGCGGCAGAGATGCAAGGTCAGCATACAGGGAATCAGGCGCAGAAGAACAGGAACACAGGGAACTCACAAGGAAGATTTCACAATGGCTAATGAGTGCAAAGATCTGGCGGGGAGTTAAGGAGCCGCCGGTCTTTATGGGAAACCCAGAAGTGCCAGCACCAATCACTGGTACGCTGGCTCGTTAAATCTTTGAGTGCCAGGGCTCACGAGCCTTAGGGAGCGGGGATGTCCACGTGACCTAGCTGGGACAGGAGCGTGGAAAGGTGAGACCCGTGACATTGCTCCAGTGACATCTCAATGCAAAGGAAGTCCCTGCTCAGTCAAACACTGGCCACAGGTATGGTTAACCTAAGCCAATGATTGGCTAAGTGGGCAAACTCAGTGGGGCTTATTTACTAAGGTTTGGGCACTGCACTATCGTCGGCCGATGATCAGGATTTAGCTGACCACCATAGAGATTCACCTTTTTGGAAAACTCTCCTCCTTTGAACCCAATTTGAGGCCTATCAAGGAAACAAAAAAGAAACATGTCCAATATTCTGTGAAGAATCCTCGAAAGTGCTGCTTTAAAAATAATGGGGCTCATTTACTAAGGGTCCGAACGCCGCACTTTCGTCCGGTTTCCCGAATATTTCCATTTTGCGCGGAATTGCCCCAGGTTTTTGGCGCACGCGATCGGATTGTGGCGCATGACAGAAATCAGGGGGCGTGGCTGTCGGACAACCTGACGGATTTGGAAAAACCGTGGAATTTAAAAAACCATTTGTGTCGCAAGACACGCACTCACATACACCGGGAAGAAGAAGGTGAACTCCGACGGACCTCGCCGCAGAAGCGACACATGCTGGATATCAGGCACATGACCTTAGTGAATCCCCCCAGACCTGAATCCTCGTCGGACAACACGCCGGACAACACGACTGGAATGGGTAAGTAAATGTGCCCCATTGGGGCACATTTACTTACCCGGTCTATTCGCGATCCAGCGGCGCGTTCTCCGCTGTGGATTCGGGTCTTCCGGCGATCCACTAAGGCAGTTCCTCCGATGTCCACCAGGTGTCGCTGCTGCGCTGAAGTCCGCCGAACTGTGCCGGAGTTCACGATCATATTCCTGGTGAAGGTAAGCGTGTGTCACTTTTTTTTTTTAAATGTGGCAGTTTCTCTGAATCCATCAGGTTTTTGTTCGGCCACGCCCCCCGATTTCCGTCACGTGCATGCCGGTGCCGAAGCGCCACAATCCGATCGCATGCGCCAAAAACCCGGGGCAATTCAGGGGAAATCGGCGCAAATCGAAAATATTCGGGTAACACGTCGGGAAAATGCAAATCGGGCCCTTAGTAAATGACCCCTATTGTGTTTGCAAACCCCAATGAAGGAGCAGTGTTGCATTGGCATGTGGTTGCTTGAGAGGCCTTTGGATTGTGTCTCGGGACATGAACGGGATGCATGTGACCGTAGCTTGCTGGCTGATTTGGAGTTGTTTGTACCATGTCCTTATCCTCCTGCAGTATGCAACTGTTAACTGTTGGGTCTGACATAGCTCTTTTCCAATCAGCTGGAGCAGAGGTTTCTATAAGTTTTTGCTTCCCATTCAGTCCAGTGCCGGTTTGAGTTTTGCTTGACCTACTTATTCCCTGTGAGATTTCTCCGTTTGCTGCTCTTTCTATACTTATGAATTTTTGGTTATCTGATCCTGGCTTTCGTTTAGTGACTATCCCTTTGGACACTGATTTTGTGTTGTTTCTGCTATCTCCATTGCTCCTCGGAGGACCCTACACCCCTTGCTCTTACATCATACCACGGAAAACATCTGAAAATAATCTGCACATGTTCTTTTCTGATTTATACTAGAATGGGGTCATTAACCACTGTAACTGCAACAACAGGGGATCAATGAGGTTACTAATACATATTTTTCTATTTTCTTGTTTCCGGATTCTGGTAGTAACTTCTTATCTTCATTTTCTAGCATCTCTCATCTGTATAGTCTCTGTCTGGGAACTTGCAATCTTCCCTGTGTTGCTAGGGGGAACCTAGCTTCTATGACTCTCTCCCTTTTAAATAGACATCTATGTAATCTGACACCTTAGTTATGTCCTGCTGATCTTACTAGCAAGACAAAATTCAGCAGAAATTGGAATAGAAAGGCAGGAGGATGATAAGAGACAAAATAAGTGGAAAATGAATCACTTTAATTTTATATTAATTACCGTCCAAAGCTTCTAGGTGCAAGATCCACTTCCTATTGGCAGAACTTGGCAATACAAGTCCTTCTGAGCTTCCCTATAGAACCTGGAACTGGTCCACTGCTCCATTGAATTATATTGGACTTCTGTGAATGATAACCTGATTCTGGTAGTCCTTTGTAGTCTTGGGCGGTCCCCTGTTCTGCTGAATGTGGGGGGGCTACAAAGAAACTAGTGAATACGGGATGAATGACTAGTAAGATAAAACCCATTTAAAGAATCCAGAAGGAAGAAAAGGGAGATGGAGGAGGATAAATGAAGGTAGAGACAGAGGAGAAAAATTAGTAGCAGGAGAACGGGAGAGCTTTAAACTTACTCTGTGTAATTATACTGAAATATTGATTCCTATAGCGAACAAGAATAAACCTCCTGAATTAAACCCTGCATGGCTCCCAGCCACCAGTAAAAGGGTAATAAATGGCAAAAGAAGGGCTTTTAAAAAATATAAATCTGAAAGGTGAGCTAAAGCCGGTGAAACTTACAAAGCACTTAATAAAATCTGTAAATAGGAAATAAAATAAAGGGAAATACAAAGTGAAAGGCTGGTGGCCAGAGAAATAATGCAAATACCAAGAAATATCACATAAAAGTATAAAGAATGAGGACCCCTAAAATGGTAAGGGAGAAGGAATAGATCAATGGGATCAAGAACTGGATAAACTATTGTAATTATGTACAGATAGAGTAGCTAAAATAGGTGGGTCCAGTCCTAATATAGGTAGGACCAATGCTGATGTGGTTGCTGAGAAGCTTCTGAATATGGGGTCAAGAACAGATGATGTTGGTGGAATCAGTGGAAAGGAACTAATATTGAAGGGGCCTTCTCTAATAATATGATGTAGGTGGTGGTGGTGCCAGTGCTGAGGAGCTCATGGTGCCAGTGCTGAGGACTTCTTGTAGGTGCTTTTGTAGGCGGTGCCAATGCTGAGGGGCTCATAAAGTTGATACCAGTGCTAAGGAGCTCAAGATGATGGTGCCAGTGGCAGCTGATGAAAAGAAAACAAAAAAAAAACAAAAAGCCCCAGACAACATAGGGGGACATATATTACATATGGGAAGATATAGACATTCGGGGCGGAGTATATATGAGAAGTGGAACAAGGATGGACAGATAGAGTACTTGGTGCACAGTGCTGAGGAGACCATGGCGAGTTGGGTATGGGTGGGTGTGCCAGTGCTGAAGGATGCTCCATTTGTTGCATTGGATCATGTTGGTGGTGGTAGAACACTAAAGAAAAGAAAAAAGAATCAAAAAGAAAAATCCCTCCTCCATCAACCACACACCAAAACCTCATCACACCACACGAAATGCAGAAACCACATGTCAGACGGGTGATTCCACAGATGCTAACTTAGTGGCCGATCATCTATTTCATAGCAAGCAACGAGCACCTCAAGTGCAGTTGGCTGGGCCAGAAGACTGCTGAGAACAAGACTCCATGTAGTTGAATGTGGCTAAGCACACATAATAATGAGGGATAGCCAGTAAAAGCATGCCAGATTGTAGAGTGAGAGAACGAGTTTCTACTTGGTGAGGATCAGCCCTTTCCTGGCAACAAGGGCAACACCCAAACTACAACTTACAATAAAAGAAAAACCAATCGAAAAGAAAAAACCAGCTTACTGGGCTCGTCCTCCTCCCTCATCAACTGGCAAAAAAAATAACCAAAAACCACACCTACCAAAAAAAAGCAAAAAAAAGGGCAAAAAAAAACAAAAAAAATACAAAAGCATACAAAAACCCCGAAAGTACAACTACATTGATCTCCCTCATCATCACTCCTACAGCACTTGTGCAAAGAAACCACCTGCATCAATGATTCAGTCCATCCTCTCGCTCATTAGCCTCCTCAGCACGTAATCCATCACCTCGCACTACTATCTGGCGCCGCTTCAAAGCGAACTTGAGGTATTCACTGACCACGTTCACAACTTGCTACAGAGCGTATGGAATCTGGATTGAAGTCTGGGCAAATCCACACAAAATGACGTGGGGAGTCGGTCTCAGCCGCATTGACTAGCAACAGGTCGTGGTAATGATGCACAGTCAATCAACACTGGTTTCTCACTTTTCAAAAACAAAAGAAAAGAAACCAAACAATCTACTCCACATCTTTCATGATCTTCCTCACTCTCTCTCCTCAGCCTCCTGACTAAATATCCTTCATCAACTTTACTAGGCTTCTCCTACTCCATAATATTTCGATTGCAGCGTCAAATCGTCCGCTCACATCCTTTCATGCTTCCTGTGCGCCCGCCGTGTGCCCTCGGATCGAAACTAAAAACACCGCTGGGGTAAATAAGCACCCCCTAGCATCTCACGCTCCTCAGCGACCTCTTGTAACTCAACTAATGTCCAATAAACCGGACTCTAACTTCGAGCACCGAGACGGAGGGCTCGTTGAAGAAAGGGCGAAAAGAAAACGGCGAGTAAAATACCATGGGTCTTACCACAACTGGGGGACTACGGTAACTGCAGATTAATCTCCTCATCTAACCATCATACTCCTACGATTCCTTGCCCGTCCCTCATCACACTATTCACTTTCACTCAAAGTCTTCCCTCACTTCCTTCGTCTGCACCCCGCTCAGCACTTGCCTGCTGTTTTCAAAAACTTTTCAATCCTCCTCCACACTTACTTCTTCAAGTCCTCAAGCGCATCAAGATGGCTATGAAGGCTATAAATCAAGACGGAGTACCGCTTCCAGCACAATTTGGGGGCATGAGGAAGCAATACTGGGGTGTCAGAGGTGGGTGTTCTCGGGAGCTGAAAATGCAAAAGACACTACGGAAAAAGCAAAAAAACCGTAAGCCTGCTTGTCAAACCAAAAAAAAACAGTATCGGGGCAAACAAAACTTCTTCCCCCCCACCCCCCTTCCCACACTCATCAGCTTCTCAGAACGGAAACAATTTACATGAGTCTTTCCTCAAAACACTCCTCTCTCCTCGCAACTCGTTCCTCCGCAATCCTCTCATCCCATCATCTCCGTCAAATCACTAAAAATAACCTCATCATCGCTAGTATTCCTCATTCACGCAGAATTGCGCCATTCGTGTATCGGGTCCATAATACTTCTCCAACTCGCTGGCTATCTACTGGAAAAAAATAAAGGCCAATTTCAAATCACGGGAAGGTCACTCGAACAGCATGTACAGTGTCCTCTTCCTACTAGTTCCTCGAAATTCCTAACGCACAAATGAGGCAAGCATACCAACTCAGACTGGTGTGGAACTTCTCCCAAATCATCTGACTCCTTAAAGCCTGGTAATCCAACTTATGAGCCCCCCAGCCATTGGCACAGCCTAACAACGCACCCTACAAGAGTGGGTCCGCAGCCCTACAAAAGTCCTCCTCCTCCGCACTCTCAAAAATACAGCAAAGAAGTTCCTCAAGCACTAGGATAATGTCCTAATGTCCTCCAGCCCCTGACATCGCATTTGTCCTTACTCTGCTGATGCATCACTCTCCTCAAACTCATCTCGTTTCCTGTTCCCCCTCGCAACAACTATCTCTCTGCAGTCACTCTCACTTCACTCATTTCCTTAGTCCTTCCTCATACCTCCTCCGGCCCGGACTAAATGTTTTCCGCGTATTCCTCAGCACTTGCAGAAATCTCACGAGCGCTCCTTTTCAGAAATATCCGTGAAAGTCCTTCCCCCGGGATCGCTCATTCTCAAAGAGCTTCTCGCGTTTAGCGGTTCAAGACTATGCAAATAGGTGTCCTCAGGAAGGTCAGTTCGGTTCCTTGGTGTCCAGGTGCGTGAAAATAACTATCGCTGTTTTTGTTCCATACACTCCTTTGTAAGTCACCCAACTCTTATTGGGGGACGTCAGTGTCCGATAGCGTGGGAGGGATGGCGGCTATGCCTGGCCTCGTGAAGCAGCACCAATACTCGCCACGAAAGTGAACCAATAAGAATGCCACTCTGCCGTCTCCTCACACTAAATCAACATAGGTTTCTTAGGCTTCCATAGCGTGTCTTAAGGTTTGTCGTCAGCACTGCCTTTTCACCACCGTACCATATCTTTCTCTTTTCTCATAAGACTTGCATCACAACTCAGCCCCTCCAACCCCTACATTATCTGTCCCCTCTTCTCAGCACTCCCTGTACTCCACTTTATTCCTATATTGCTTCTCAGCAACTTGGCAACCTCAACTTACGGCTGTGCCTTAACTAGCACCTGGTTATCAACGGTTCTGCCCATCCTCTCTTCCGTCACATTGGCCCCACCTCCAAAAGCACCTACAAGACAGTCCTCTACCTGCAATGTCCATGCTCGAAAACAGTGAGCTCCCCACAATAGGTCCCTCAAGCCCTCCCCGTACACACCGAAAGCGATACCAAGCGACACACATCATTCTCGCATACAGCAACTTTAATCCCAACATTATCTCTTCTTCCACAGTCTTCTTCTCCCCCTCCCCTCTTCCTTAAGATTATGACCTATTCTAGCATTTATAAATAGGCCAGGATGTAGCCCTTTGAAGTCTCGTACGCACTAACTTCGTCTGTCTTGTATCTAATAGAGTGCGTCCGACGTTCATACTTCGGCGTTGATCACTCCATACTCACTCGTTTGGCAACCGAACCCTTAAGCGCCACCTCGTTACATCTATTATTAGAGGAAGGCACCTTAATATTAGTTCCTCTTCTTTCCACTGTTTCCAGCAACATCATCTGTTCTTGAACCCCTATTCCCAGAACTCTCTCATTCTTCTCAACACTAGGGACAAACCACATCAGCATTGGTCCTACCTATATTAGTACTGGACCCACCTTTTAGCTACTCTATCTGTACTAATTACAATAGTTTTTCCATTCTTGATCCCATTGATCTATTCCTTCTTTCCTTCTCCCTACCATTTTAGGGGTCCTCATTTCTTTAACTTTTATGTGATATTTCTTGGTATTTGCATTTATTCACTGGCCACCAGCCGTTCACTTTGTATTTTCCTGTTTTATTTCCTATTTACAGATTTTTAAAGGCTTGTAAGTTTCAACGCTTTAAGCTCACCTTTTCAGATTTATATACTTTTTAAAAGCCTCTTTTTGCCATTTATTACCCTTTTACTGGTGGCTGGGAGCCATGCAGAGTTTAATTCGGAGGTTTATTCTTGTTCACTATAGGAATCAATTTTCATATTAATTACACGAGTAAGTTTAAAGCCTCCCGTTCCCTTCTACAATTTTTCTCCTCTGTACTCTACCTTCATTTATCTCCTCCATCTCCTTTTCTTCCTTCTGATCGTTAATGGGTTTTATCTTATAGTCATCATACCCGTTTCACTAGTTTCTTTGTAGCCCCCCACATTCAGCAGAACAGGGGATCGCCCAAGACTACAAAGACTTCCAGATCAGGTTATCATTCACAGAAGTCCAATTAATTCAATGGAGGGCATGGACCAGTTCCATTTCTTAGGGAAGCTCAGAAGGACTTGGTATTGCCAAGTTCGCCAATAGGAGTGGATCTTGCACCTGAGAACTTGGACGGTAATTAATATAAAATTAAAGTGTTTCTTTTCCACTTATTTTGTCTCTTTCATCCTCCTGCCTTTCTATTCTCCAAGTTCTCTGCTGAATTCTGTCTTGCTATAAGATCAGCAGGCCATACTAAGGTGTCAGATTACATAGATGTCTATTTAAAAGGGAGAGATGTCATAGAACTAGGTTCCCCCTAGCAACCAGGGAAGATGGCAATTTCCCACAGAGACTATACAGAGGAGAGATGCTAGAAATTGAAGATAGAAGTACTACCAGAATCCGGAACAAGAAATAGAAAATATGTATTAGTACCCTCATTGATCCCCTTTTTTTGCACGTTACAGGGGTATGACCCCATTCTAGTATAAATCAGAAAAGAACACTGTGCAGATTATTTTCAATGTTTTCCGTGGTTTGATGTAAGAGCAAGGGTGTAGGTCCTCCGAGGAGCAACGGGAGATATCAAGAACAACACAATCAGTGTCCAAGGGATATTCACTAAACGTAAGCCAGGATCAGATAACCAAAAATTCTAAGTATAGAAACAGCACAAACGGAGAATCTCACAGGAATAAGGTGTCAAGCAAACTCAACCCGTCGCCTACTGGACTGACTGTGAACCCAAAACTTATAGAACCTCTGCTCCAGCTGATTGGAAAAGAGCTATGTCAGACCCAACAGTTACAGTTGCATACTGCAGGAGGATAAGGACATGGTACAAACAACTCCAAATCAGCCAGCAAGCGAACGGTCCACTGCATCCGTTCATGTCCCGAACACAATCCCAAAGCCTCTCAAGCAACCAATGCCATACAACTGTCTCCTTCATTGGGGCTTTGCAAACACAATAGGGGTCATTTACTAGGGCCCGATTCTCATTTTCCCGACGTGTTACCGAATATTTCCGATTTGCGCCGATTTCCCCTGAATTGCCCCTGGGTTTTTGGCGGCATGCGATCGGATTGTGGCGCTTCGGCACCGGCAGGCACGTGACGGAAATCGGGGGGGCGTGGCCGAACAAAAACCTGATGGATTCAGAAAAAACTGCCACATTTATAAAAAAAAAAAGTGACACACGCTTACCTTCACCAGGAATATGACCGTGAACTCCCAGAGCTCCGGCGGATCCTCTCAGCGCGCAGCGACACCTTGTGGACATCGGAGGAACTGCCTTGTGAATCACCGGAAGACCCGAATCCACAGCGGAGAACGCGCCGCTGAATCGCGAATAGACCGGGTAAGTAAATGTGCCCCAAGGTGGCACATTTCACTTACCCATTCCCTGCGTGTTCCCCGGCCGGTGTTGTCCGACGACGGATTCAGGTCTGGGGGGATTCCACTAAGGTCATTTGCCTGCATATCTAGCATGTGTCGCTTCTCGGCTGCGAGGTCCGTCGGAGTTCACCTTCTTCTTCCCGGTGTATGTGAGTGCCGTGCTCCCTTGCGACACAAATGGTTTTTAGAATTCCACGGTTGTTCTCCAAATCCGGCAGGTGTGTCCGACACCCACACCCCCTGATTTCTGTCATGCGCCACAATCCTATCGCATTCTCCACAAAACCTGGGTCAATTCCGCTCACAAACTAGGAAAATATATCGGGAAACCGGACGAAAGTGCGGCTTTCGGACCCTTAGTAAATGAGCCCCCATATATTTTAAAGCCCCACTTTCCAGATTCTTCACAAATATTGGACATGTTTTCTTTTTTGTTTCCTTGATAGGCCTCAAATTGGGTTGCAAAGGCTAGAGTAGAGTCTCATGGTTAACACTAAAATGTGTGTACCTGAGAGGGTGGGGGGCGTAAGCCATAGATCTCACTGATATCTGGTCCTTTGCGTCAGTGCTAGGTGACCTCAATCTGTATATTGGGTGCCAGTTGCTGAGGGATCTCATGTAGAATTTAAGGCTGCGCTGTGCTGAGCACAGGCTCTATGCTAAAGTAAGGTGGATTCCGATAGGTTGAACCAGAGCACGGTGAGCCATCATGATTTGCTGCCAAGTCGAGCGTGACTGGTCGCTATGCCAACTGTTTGTTGTTCCAGTGCAGAGTAGTTTATGTAGTTGGTGCCAGTGCTGAGGAGCTCATGTAGTGTTGGTTGCCAGTGCTGAGGAGCTCATGTATTGGTGCCAGTGCTGAGGAGCTCATGTAGTTGGTGCCAGTGCTGAGGAGCTCATGTAGTTTAGTGCCCAGTGCTTAGGAGATCATGTGTTGATGCCAGTGCTGAGGAGCTCATGTAGTTTTGCCAGTGCTGAGGAGCTCATGTAGTTGGTGCCAGTGCTGAGGAGCTCAGTGTGAGTGATGGGTTGCCAGTGCTGAGGAGCTCATGTAGTTGGTGCCAGTGCTGAGGAGCTCATGCAGTTGCGTCCATGGCTGAGGAGCTCATGTAGTTGTGCCAGTGCTGAGGAGCTCATGTAGTTGGTGCCAGTGCTGGGAGACTCATGTCAGTTGGTGGCCAGTGCTGATGACTCAGTAGTTGGTGCCAGTGCTGAGGAGCTCATGTAGTTGTGAGTGCCAAGTGCTGATGAAGCTCATGTCAGTGGTGCCAGTGCTGAGGAGCTCATGTAGTTGGTGCCAGTGCTGAGGAGAGCTCATGGTTGGTGCCAGTGCTGAGGAGCTCATGATTTTTGTGCCAGTGCTGGAGCTAATGTAGTTGTGCCAGTGCTGAGGACTCATGAGATTGGGTGGCCCGTGCTGAGGAGCTCAGAGTTGGTGCCAGTGCTGAGAATCATGTAGTTGATGCCAGGCTGAGGAGATCAGGTATTGGTGCCAGTGCTGAGGAGCTCATCAGTTGGTGCCAGTGCTGGTGAGATCATGTAGTTGATGCAGTGCTGAGGAGCTCATGTAGTTGATGCCAGTGCTGAGGAGCTCTGTAGTTGGTGCCAGTGCGAGGAGGCTCATGTAGTTGGGTGCCAGTGCTGAGGAGCTCATGCAGTTGTGCCAGTGCTGAGGAGACATGTGTTGATGGCCAGTGCTGAGGAGCTCATGTAGTTATGCCAGATGCTGAGGAGCGTTGTGTCATTTGTTCCAGTGCTAAGGAGCTGGATGTAGTGTGGTGCCAGTGCTGAGGAGCTTGTGAAGTTGGTGCCAGTGCTGAGGTTTTGTACAGACAAGATCAGTTTGTATTGGAGTTCATTTATTATGTAGGTGCTGTAATACTGTTCATACAACCCAGCCACTTCTACTTCTATGGCCATTACTGTAGTAGTGCCTCTTATATGATTATGAGTTTAGATAAATAGCCTTATCTGCTTTGCTATGTAGATTATAAATAGAGGGATGAGGACCTTCTGTACCACCTAACTCATTTTGATATGAGCTAATTTCAAGGGGGATTCTCATTGAGTGTATTCCATAATCCCCATAGAGAATCTGGACTTCTCTGACATGTGGATCCTTCGAGCAACAGGCGTCTTGCAGGGAATATTTTCAACACTGGAAATCAATTGCACAATATTTGTCAGGATTGGAGGTTTTCACCAGAGCCCACCGCAAAGCAGGTTGGACTCGTTCCACAGGCGCGACTTTGTCCACGTGGTGGCCAAGGCGTAGTACAGAATCATCAGGCAAACTCATGGTCTCGGACAGGCAGGAGGTCGAGACAGCAGTCACACGGATTGGAGTCAGGAACATAGCAGTAGGTTAGAGACAGGCATCAACGGATCGGAGTCGGAACAGAAAATCTAGGTCACAACGGAAATCAGATAATTGCAGAGGGCTTGGAAAACAGCTTTCTCTCGCATGGAATCACAAAGATCCAGCAGGGGACATAGAAAGGCTGTAATTTATAATGAGAGCTGTGCTGGCCTTAAAAATTTCCAGAGCCGGCGTGCACGCCCTAGGACACGGGAGAGTGTGCGCTGCAGCGTGGGCATCCAAGGATCGCTGCTGGAGCTGGGAGAGGTGAGTGAGTGGCCGGGACACACGGAGGACACGGGGTGCACCTGCGACCTGGACATGGACATGGGTCGGAGTGACCATATTTAACGCATCTCGTCAGCTGATGTTTATGTAGATGTAGATTTGACCTTTTAAGGCCACAAGCAAAGTTATGTCTTGGGTCCCCCTATGCTAAACCCTGCCACTTGGCATGCTGGGACAGTACCTGGTGCCGCTTTTCACTTTGGTTTGGTGAACTGGATCCCCACTTATGAGCCAGACCAGCTCATTCCCTTTATTGGGGCAGATTTACTTACCCGTTCCATTCGCGATCCAGCGGCGCGTTTCTGCGGTGGATTCGTTCTTCCGGCGATTCACTAAGGTAGTTCCTTGACGTCCACCGGTGTCGCTGCTGCACTGAATGCACTGAACTCACCAAGCCGGGCAGAGTACGGTAAGCGCGTGTCCAGCGACACTTTTTTTTTTTTTTAATGCAGCGTTTTTTCCGAATCCGTCGGGTTTTCGACGGCCACGTCCTCCGATTTCCGTCGTGTGCATGCCGGGGCCGATGTGACACAATCCGATCGTGTTGCGCCAAAATGCTGGGGTAATACAGGGAAAACGGGCAAACAGTAAAATGCGGTATCCCTCCGTAAAACACTATTCGGGCCTTAGTAATGACCCCCTACAAAGGCCGTTCCTCATAACTCGGTCTTCTTCCAGCGCTAATTGCAAATACTTTTTCAGCTACAATGTATCATATTATGCACAAAAATAATTTCTTGTCCTGGTATTGTAACTTTGGTTCTTTGATATACAAGTCTCCATTGACTTCAGCTCCAGCATAGATCTCCGACAGGGACATCTACATAGAAGCCTAATGAACACCCATGGGAGACGAAACTCAGAACAACCATCCGGTGACAAAAAGAAGAGTTTTCTTAATGTTTTTCTGCGGAGAAGAAAGTGACACTTTTAGTTCCTTATTTGGTTACCGTATATCCATGTTATCGATATTCTCCAAAGCCCCGGGAGCTGTACGGTTGTCTGGATCAATAGTAAAATTATTCACCACGCCACCAATTCTCTTTAAGCCGGAAAACATCTTGTGCTTGTAGAATGATTTAAAGACTCTGGCGTTTGCCTATCATTTCCTAATCCCGGGAAGGCATCATTCTTTTAATTTAATCAACCTAAATTGCTGCTGACCATTTTATTTTATAGGACTTTGCCTCTCGCTAGGAACGAGACGCATTCAACGCCGCAGATAAATAACCAAAATTTGAGCGACAAAAAAGTTTTATGGCTAAATACACTCAACGGTTTTTCTTTACCTGAACTACGGGGCATGATTCACGGGCGCGCATTGTTGTCACCGGTACGGGATGCTCACAAAATAACAATTGATTCGCCATTGTGAGGACGAGTCGTAGGAAGAGGAACGCTTCGGCTCTGTTTACGAAAAAACTCTGGAGAAATCGCTAAAGACATTTGTCAAGGGGTCCGGCGGCCATTCTTCTTCCCGACAACGTTCTCATTTTCTCCTTGTTAGCTTTTCAGCAGTTTTATATATCTTGGCTATTACAGGGATATTGATCTGCCACTAATACATGCGGCTCGCTGCAGTAAATGTCGCACTGTGCTCCGCAGAGGTTATTAACTGTACAGGCCTCCGGGAGAGGAACCAATGTGTCCGAGCCGGAAGCTTGGTGTGTAACTACCAGGGTATCGGGCAAGGAGCCAAATGGGGTCCATTCACCAAGGGGGGAGGGGAGGCTCAGGCAAAGGGGGCAATTAATGATGAAGTGGCATAGAAATATGTGAACCTGACCTAGTGTGTCTGTTAGTACTGTAATACTGATTATTATCCCTGTACTGTGACCATCACTGTGTGTATTATCCCTGTACTGTGACATCACTGTTTTATTATCTCTGTACTGTGACATCACTGTGTGTATTATCCCTGTACTGTGATATCACTGTGTGTATTATCTCTGTACTGTGACATCACTGTGTGTATTATCCCTGTACTGTGATATCACTGTGTGTATTATCCTGTACTGTGACATCACTGTGTTATTATCTCTGTACTGTGACATCACTGTGTGTATTATCCTGTACTGTGAATCACTGTGTGATTATCTCTGTACTGTGACATCACTGTGTGTATTATCCCTGTACTGTGACATCACTGTGTGATTATCCTGTACTGTGACATCACTGTGTGTATTATCCTGTACTGTGCATCACTGTGTGTATTATCCCTGTACTGTGACATCACTGTGTGTATTATACCCTGTCTGTGACATTACTGTGTGTATTATCCCTGTACTGTAACATCACTGTGTGTTATTATCCCTGTCCTGTGACATCACTGTGTGTATTATCCCTGTACTATTGACATCACTATGTGTATTATCCCTGTATGTGACATCACTGTGTGTATTATCCTGTCTGTGCACTCACTGTGTGTATTACTCTGTACTGTGACATCACTGTGTGTATTATCCCTGTACTGTGACATCACGTGTGTATTATCCCTGTACGTGACATCACTGTGTGTATTATCCCTGTATCATGACATCACTGTGTGTATTATCCCTGTACTGTGACATCACTGTGTGTATTGATCCTCTGTACTGTGACATCACTGTGTGTATTATCCCTGTACATGACATCACTGTGTGTATTACCCTGTAGTGTGACATCACTGTGTGTATTATCTCTGTACTGTGACATCACTATGTGTATTATCCCTGTAGTGTGACATCACTGTGTATTATCTCTGTACTGTGACATCAATGTGTATTATCCCTGTACTGTGACTCACTGTTTGTATTTCCTGTACTGTGACTCACTGTGTGTATTATCCCGTACTGTGACATCACTGTGTGTATTATCCTGTACTGTGCATCACTGTGTGTTTATCCCTGTACTGTGACATCACTATGTGTATTTTCCTGCACTGTGACATCACTGTGTGTATTATCCCTGTACTGTGACATCACTGTGGTATTATCCCTGTACTGTGACATCACTGTGTGTATTATCCCGTACTGTGACATCTCGTGTGTATTCTCCCTGTACTGTAACATCACTGTGGTGTATTATCCCTGTACTGTGACATCATGTGTTGTATTATCCCTGTACTGTGACATCACTGTGTGTATTATCCCTGTAACGGTGTACAACTGTGTGTACCGTATCGGACATCACGTGTATTATCCCTGTACTGTGATATCACTGTGTGTATTATCTCTGTACTGTGACATCGCTGTGTGTATTATCTCTTGTACTGTGACTCACTGGGTGTATATCCCTGTACTGTGATATCACTGTGTGTATTATCCCTGTACTGTGACACACTGTGTGTATTATTCCTGTACTGTGACATCACTGTGTGGTATTCGTCCTGACTGTTACTCACTGTGTGTATTATCCTGTACTGTGACATCACGTGTGTATTATCCCTGTTACTGTGACATCACTGTGTGTATTATCCCTGTCTTTGCATCACTGTGTGTATTATCCTGTACTGTGACATCACTGTGTGTATTATCCCTGTACTGTGACATCACTGTGGGATTATCCCTGTACTGTGACATCACTGTGTGTATTATCCCTGTACTGTGACATCACTGTGTGTATATCCCTGTTGTACTACGTGATTTCCGTACTGTGACATCACTGTGTGTATTATCCCTGTACTGTGACATCACTGTGTGTATTATCCCTGTACTGTGACATCACTGTGTGTATTATCCTGTACTGTGACATCACTGTGTGTATATCTCTGTACTGTGACTCACTGTGTGTATTACCACTGTACTGTGACATCACGTGTGTATTATCTCTGTACTTTGACATCACTGTTTGTATTATCCCTGTACTGTAACATCACTGGTGTATTATCCCTGTACTGTGACATCACTGTGTGTATTATCCCTGTACTGTGACATCACTGTTTGTATTATCTCTGTACTGTGACATCACTGTGTGTATTATCCCTGTACTGTGACATCACTGTGTGTATTATCTCTGTACTGTGACATTACTTGTGTAATCATCCCTGATCTGTACATCACTGTGTGTATTATCCCTGTACTGTGACATCACTGTGTGTATTATCTCTGTACTGTGACCTACTGTTTTGTATTATCCCTGTACTGTGACATCACTGGTGTGTATTATCTCTGTACTGTGACATTACTGTGTGTATTATCCCTGTACTGTGACATCACTGTGTGTATTAGCCCTGTACTGTGACATCACTGTGTGTATTATCCCTGTACTGTGACATCACTGTGTGTATTATCTCAGTACTGTGACATCACTGTGTGTATTATCCCTGTACTGTGATATCACTGTCAATAAGGCAATAAAGCATTAAAAAGAGAACCTCAGTCACTGGAGGTGATGCAAACAACAAATAGTCTCTACAAAGAGAACAAAAACATTACCAAAAACCGTAGCAGTGACCATAAACCAACGCGTTTCAGAGAGCGATGGTCACTTTGAGGATTTCTCGATCATTTCATGATATAATTGGTGGAGGAAACTCAGGATTGAATTTGCTTTCAGTCCACAAAGGGAGAAATGAGAGAGAAGAGCGATAGATTTGAGGGCTTTTTGCTCCGCCTGTGACTGTGCGATGTCATCTCCAGGCGGAGGTTATCCATGTGCTGCCGGCATGAGAGGTATGATTCATGTGCTCTCACAATGGTTCAGGTCGCTTTGAAATGTAAATGTGTGTCCCTATATAATATGCGTCTGGCGGCCGTTAAAGGGGTTTAAGCCTTAGTGGCTGGCACAGGAATAATGCTGACAGGGAGGTGAGATGATGAGTGGGACGGAGGGGCTCCATGATGACCACATAACTGGGTCTAGACATAGAATGGCACAAGCTTTACAAAAGTGACTATAAGGGTGTTTTATTAAATAGGGGTTTTCAATACGAATGGTGCTGGCAATAGGACCATGTGTGGACATGAAAATACTGTGTGGTAGGGATCGCTACACAGATTCATTGGAACTTTTAATTTTTTTTATAACCCCCATGGTTGCTGAGATATCAGTCCAGATATCTGACCATTGTAATCTTCTCCACTGGAGCAGAGGAGGGGCATGTGTTGTGATAATCTTCTACTTGTCAGATAAGATTATCATAATACACGCCCACTCCCAGCTCCTCCTCTCTGATAGTGGAGAGGATTATAGTGGTCAGACACTGGGGCTGATATCTCAGCAACCATGGAGGCTAAAAAGAAAATTCTAAGCGCCCCTGAACCTGTGTAGTAGCCACTACGTGCATCTTCATGTGTGAGGTGGTAAAAGGTCCTCTTTAAAGTGGGTCATCAATCACTACTCAACTCTCTGATATCCCACCAATCCTTTTCCGATGCTGGTCAAGAAATGCCCACTTACGACTACTGGCTTTGTTGGTGACCAACCTCTGACAGTTACTGGATAAGCAGGAATTTCCCATGTGTTGAGATGGGAACTAAGAAGCTGAGAGAGTGGACATGTGGACACTAAAGGAATGGGGCGTCTGAAGTAATGGTTGGCTGCCACTCGGAACCTGCTGCCCCCTATCCTCAGATAGCAGAGTTATATATCAGTACCACTGATGGGTCTATACTGTAGCTCTATTTGTCTCTGATTTCATAGAAAGCATATGGAGGGAATTTTTTCACATATCCGCACACATTACCCTCTATTACCCACAGAGATGACCAAATCACCCAAAATTCGATTTGTAGGAGCTTCTCTGAATTTCTCAAAAGATTCCTTCCAAGTCTGACTCTTTTCAGTCAGATCCAATGTTCCTCACATTTTCATGGAAATTGGTATATAACCTACTCTGGACCCCATTGTTTCATTTTCCCACACCTGTCCCCCCTCTGGGATGAATGAAAGATAAAAAATTCAGATTTGATTCATTGCCAAATTTGAATCTACGAACCGATCTCTAATTACAAGGCATCAGCTCCCAGAAGCAGCAGTTTTAAAGGAAAAGGAAAACAATGAAAATGTGTCCTGCTCCTCCATCCAGGCCCCGCCCCATGTATTATTATTCACCAAATCAGCTGTGACTGGAGAGTCAGCAGAAGTGGTTGTCCCCTTAGATAGGATCTCTTGGCCCCAGGGGTGTAACTAGCCTCCCTGCTAGGGGAATTATAGAAAGAGCTCCTCCTTAATGTGATGTCCACAGCAAAGCCACTGTTTAATGAAGTGTTCACAGCAGAACCCCCCCTCTAATGTAATGTTGACAGCAGAGCCCCCCTTTAATGACATTTTTTACACCAGAGTCCCCCCCTTGCTAATAAAATGTCAACAGCAGAGCCTCCTTTAATGCAATGTTGACAACAGAGCCCCCCTCTAATGAAATGATCACAACAGAGTCCCCCCCTCGCTAATGAAATGTCCACAACAGAGCTATGCCCCCCACATTAATAAAATGTCCAGAGCACAACCTCCTTAAAAAACAACTCTATACTTACCCCCAGCTTCCTCTCCCCACGGTTGCGTCTTCTTCCTTTCCTGGCAGTGCAGGTAGAAGCACATCAATGTGCCCTACAGGCATGCACAAGCTTTGATCCATGACCTTTGCGATTATCCTGATTTCCCATTGTAACCCCCGGTTCCATTCCTGACTCCGATCCCGTGCTGCCTATCCCGACCTACGGCTACGTCCCTGACTCTGATCCTGTGCTTCCTGTCTCGACCTCATTCCTGTACCCGACCACCAGTTTGCCTGATGATTTTGTTCTACTCCTTGGCAGCCAGTGTGGACAAAGTCGCACCTGTGGAATAACCTGGCGGTACCATGCCTCAACAAGTCCAACTTGCTTTGCGGTGGGCTCTGGTGAAGACCGGGTACCACTTAGACTCCGGTCCCAGGTGTCGGCTTATGTCATTGTCCACTTTGGTAGAGGCTCCACTACTACCAATCCTGACATATCCTCTATGATGAATGTCTACATAAGACCCCTTTAAGAACCTACTGAAACCTTGAAGGCCATGAGAGGGTTAAGGTATTTTTGCGCGGTAAGATTTTAATTGGTGGTTTATGCTAATCTGCGTAGACCCGTGATGAATGTGTTTGGAGGAGGCTTTGAATACATTTGACATCATGACATTAGTCTACCGGCTCTATGTGTTTCCTCCTTGGTAAATGACTGCGCCGCCCCCTTAATACCGAATATTTAGCATAACGCGGGGCCCAATGTTGTGTCTGTCTTATGTCTCCCACTTTCAGTAATTGGAGGAAAATTATCAGTTTTGACAAAGACATTTCCTCCAGGAGAATAAAGTGCTATTTTTTTTTTTGCTATTGTTTATGTCTTGAATCGGAGTTAGATAATTGGAAAGAATAAAAATGATTAGTTTTTGGCTGATTTTATTTTCTAAATATAAAATCCATTTCCGTTCGTGTTCTCGCACGTATTGATGGAAATATAATTGTACGTTAAATGAATAGCGAACTTCTCTTTTTCGGATGAGTTGGCACCATGGCACAATAAATGCTGATTAAAAGGTGCTTGCTCCACCCCCCATTGACTTACCTTCATCAATGATCGCCAGTGGGTGCCACCAACTTCTCCAGGAAGGGGGTTGGGACATTGCATGGTCAGTTGTACAGGGGCCTAGGCAGCTTAAAGAGTTAATTCAAAAAACAAGTGGTTTTAAACCAAGTCACATGCCTTTTGTATGCTTAAAGGGGTTGGCCAATTTTCAATAAATCTCTTCCATTGCACATGTATTTATATGTTCCTGTGTATTTACTTCTTTTGAGAGCCTCAGCCTTTTTCTGTTCTCACCATGATGCCCTCAGTATATATTCACAGCTTACGATCTCTCAGAGCTCCAACCCATTCTCATGGCGTCACCCACTGTGCCTTCTACTCATAGTCTGTCCTCACTGAGACAGACAGAAAGAGGAGAGGGGGGGGGGAGCAGGATGAGTCATAACCTTCTGCTGCAGCTTCTCCTATTCAGCAAAACTCAGACATGTAAGCAAAGAAGCACAAGAGTCTGCACACAGTACAGAAGTAAGTAGCAGGACTGCTGAATCACTTGATGAAAATTCAAGTGGTTTGCCCATGAAAGAAAGGGGGGGGGGGTTGCTGGAGCAGAGAGGAGCTCAGTGCAGCATCAGACTGGAGAAAAATATGTCCTCCTGACCCTAAACTCAGAAGTTACTGGGTCGGGTCCGGGGAAACGAAAATTGTACACACCAGGACTGATAGAGACAGGTTGGAATTATATCTGTGAAATCCTGTATTTTTGGTAATAACAGTGAATTAGATAATGTATTTTTTTGTTATCCTGAGTATATTTAAAAAACTTTAATGTATTTTGCACAAGGCAGTAAAGGCTCATGGACAACTAATGTAAAAGAGTCGCCATTTAAGCTATTCATAAAACCAATATCCAGTAGTGAATACTACCTATTTGAGGGGTTTGTCCATGAAAGAAGGTTCTCACATTTTAATCCCCTAGTGATGTTTACACAATTAATATAATTTTTAACCCCTTACTTTGCAATTTTACTCAGTTTTATTGCTGTTTTAGCTCCTATCACTCAGTGATGGTCAGTGTAAGATTCGAGAGTGTGAGCGGGGACTCTCTTAGCAGACACTTCATGATCCCTCTGTGCTTTGAGATGATGAGAGCTAACAATGTGCTTAGGTTATCAGGGTCCAGGTTTATCTACACTTTCATTTAGCTCCTATACGTTCTACTAGTATATGACACATAGAAAAAGAGAGATAAGAGTCATAAGATGGATATAAGACACAATAACACTTTTAGCTCTTCTGCGTCATCTAATCAATACAGCTGAGTCATCACTGCTATGTGGCCTCCTCCTCTGGGATCTGGCGCTTATCTTGCTTGTAGAGCAGCTGCTGCTGTGTCCTCCCCACACTGCTCTAGAAGCAGGGCTGGACCAGGAAGTGCCTGTGTCTGTAGTTTGCTGTCACCTACCCCTCCTCCTTCTGCAATGCAAGATGAGCTAAAGGGAATTGTCCGACCATAGAAGAATCTCGTCTTCGTGGGAATACCCCTTTAGTTTCCTGACAAACTGAGGTTGACTTATAGCTGATTAAGTTGCAAAGCGACCTAGAGGAAAAAACAGAGGGTAATAATCCAAGTATTTTAGTTCTCTTTGGCCCTCCCCTGTCTATAATACCCAAGATCCACCATAGTTCACCAGTGAACTCTACCCACTTCTAACCCTCAACTTAGCACGGGGAAACAGGCTGTGCTAAGTTGCGCAGGCGTGCGTGTGCCGGAGAGCGCGGTGTGCCGAGATATAAGTTAATATAACTTAGAAATCGGCGATAGGGGCTTTATTCTAGTAACAAAAATATGCTCCAGCACCAGCTCACACTGAGCTGGTGCCATGTATATGTATGTAAAAACTACCACTTTAAGTGGTAGGTTTCCTTTAAATCTAAGGTCTTGCATCTGACATTACAGTGCGGGTCTCTGTGGTGGCCCGGTGTGGGAGCCCCTTGTGGTTTTAGTTGGTGCTCTCTATGTAAAGGGTACTCTCTTTGAATCATACTACATGTGGTCACTCAATGTAATAGATACTCACTATTGGTACTGCTATATATAAGGAACTTAATAGAGTGGATGGTTTCTGTAGGTAGGACATTATACTGGATATTTTCTTTTTTTACTATCACAATATATTGGATCTATCATGGCAAATCTGAGCTGTTCTTTGTTAACGACACACATACAATTTTTTTTTTTCTCCCTCATAGACCAACAATCTGCATTCTGGAGAATGCGGGCCCCTTCCTCTTCCAGACCCGGTCGCAGTCGCACACTCTGTGACCACGATCACTACACCCCTGGCCCTGCCCCCTCAATGACATCAAATTCAGTGCAAGCAATAGACTACAGCCAATCATATTGATGAATGATGCTCAGGCAGGTGCAGGACATGTGATGTGGACATGTGACCAGCGGCCATCTTCAGTCTTGTGTCAGCTCCACTTGGAAAAAAAATCAACGGAGTGATTAAAAGGTTAGTAGCATTTTAATTCTCCATCATTGTGTATGTCCACAACATTTCGGGAAGCAGAATTTTAAAGAACAACTAAGTACATATTAGCTTAGATTTTAATGACCCAATTGAATATTATTTTTTCTTATTCCTAGCACACCCCTTTAATGAGGCTTCTATGGTGTGAATGTAATCATGTAACCAGCTCCTGTCTTCATCTCTCCGGATTCTCTATTATTCTTTATCCTTTTCATCGCCGGGACCTTGAGACCTGAGCAGTAGAGACACTGAAGCGAAGGATGAATGGAGAGATGTTACTCTTCTCCTACCTGTGTATTACAGGTCACATGATCTATGAATGGCTAGGCAGGTTATACACACGGGCTGGAGACACAATGGGGAGAAGCCACCCAGCGCCGTGTTCTTTCATATTTGTTGCTCGAGGCCATTGCTGCCATTATTTACTAGAAAATGTTGATAATGAAGTAAATTTGTTACATCTTTAACTCTTTAAGGAGAGGGATATTTTTTTTCAGTTTTTGAAGCTGCTGCAGAACCTCATTATACACACCTCTGCTGCTGGAGAACACCATATTACACACTTCAACTGCTGCAGAACCTCATACTACACACCTGACCTTATCTGCTGCAAAACATCACAAAACACACCTCAGCCGCTGAATAACTTCATTATACACACCTCAGCTACTGCAGAACCTAAAAATACACACCTCAGCTGCTGCAGAACTTTGTAATACATACCTCAACTGCTGCATAACCTAAGAGTACACACCTAAGCTGCTGCAGAACATCACAAAACACACATCAGCTTCTGAACGACTTCATTATAAGCAACTCAGCTGCTGCGGAACTTTGTAATATATACCTCAACTGCTGCATAACCTAAAAGTACACACCTCAACTGCTGCAGAACATCATATTACATCCCTCAAATGCTGAAGAACCTCATAATACACACCTTTCCTCACCTTATCTGCTGCAGAACATCACAAAACACACATCAGCTGCTGAACTACATCGTCATGCACACCTCAGCTAGTGCAGAACCTCATAATACACACCTCAGCTAGTGCAGAACCTCATAATACACACCTCAGCTAGTGCAGAACCTCATAATACACACCTCAGCTGCTGCGTAACCTTATAATAAACACCTCTGATACTGCAGAACTTTATAATACACACTTCAGCTGCTGTGAAACACCATAATACACACATTAGCTGCTGAACTATTTCATTATACACAACTCAACTGCTGCAGAACCTCACAATACAAGTTAGAATTTCCAGCATTATTAAGGCTACAATGAGGGCTCTTCCATGTATAGTCCCTTCTCTGCCATAGGGAGCAATGCCTTCACCTACCTGGAGATGTCTCATGACCCAATCATTATTCAGGGAAGGAAATATCAAGGCTTATAGGGACAGAGGCATCTGGTGTCATGATATATATTCTGCAGCAGTGACTAATGGGGTGACCTTTCTCGGATACGTCACTTAGAGGCAGAGAAATTACCGGATTGTTAATTGTCTCGTTTTCTTTGGGAATCACAATCCCGGCTCCCTATAGATCCTCAGACTTGAGGAGCTTTGTTCCTATTCAGTCAATATATAATTTTATAATTCAAATTATATTAACATCGATCATTTCTGAAGAAGGGGGAGGGTGAATGGAGGAAGCTGGAAAACCAAGGAGAAGCTTTAAAGGGAACCTGTCAGCAGGTGTGACCATAGAGACTGCAGCCAGTGTTATGTGTTGTCCCTGGAGAGATGTGTAATTATTTCTGTGTGTATGTTGTTAGTAGCAGCAGAACTGTGATATATGGATTTATATTGCAAGATTGTAAACTTCTCCAAATGTACTAAGGGTGTGTCCTCACACTGCTGTGCTCTGTGCTCTCTGCAGGCAGTTTATGTATTGCCCCTGGAGAGATGTGTAATGAGACCTTTGTGTATGTTGTTAGAAGTTGTTCTAGAACCATCTCCCTCCCTAATGGTTATGTTTGGAATTGCAGCTCAACTCCATTCATTTCAATGGGCTGAAGTCCAATATCAAACACCCTGTAAACCGGTGCGGCGCCATCTTGGGCTTTTTTTATAATCCACAAAAAACATCACAATCAATATGGAATTACAAGTACAAAATAAATTGACCATCGTAGTAAAATTAGGAGCAGTTGAAGGGGAATATTCAGAGGCTCAATTACGTCAATGCGGGAGGAAGGCAACCAATCTCCAGAGCTATTAGACCGCGATCAGTGATTACATTTGGCACAAGTTGCCTGTTGGCGTCATGAATATTTATGAAATCAAATATGAGGAGATGAGGAAATAATGGGCCGATTGTGTTTTACGCTTGTGATTGACAACTGATTAGGATCAAGAATGCAATAAACAGAAGTAAATTTTGTATAACAAATCACCTCGTTTGTTGCCAAGCGATAGAGGGAACGCTCCAACGTGAGGCTCATCTCATACACAATACAATGTGCTGGGGACAATGACATTCCCCTCTTGTGTCTTTAGAAAGTATCCCCTCTATTGTCTTGGAGCTCCCCTCACTCCCCAGTATATAGGCAGCCCCCCCCCTGTAGCTTATATGCAGCCTCCCCCCTCCCAGTATATTGGCAGCCCCCCCTCTGTGGCTTATATACAGACTCCCTCCTCCCAGTACATAGGCAGCCCCCTAACCCCTCAGTAAATAAGAACCCCCCCACTTCCCAGTATATAGGTACCCCCCGTTCCCAACGGCATATACACAGCCTCCTTTCCTCCCAGTATATAGGCAGCTCCCCCCACTCCCCAGTATATAGAGAGCCCCACACTTCCCAGTATATAGGCAGTCGCCTCAACCCTCATTAAATAGGCAGCCCCCACTCTCTGGTATATAGGGGCAACATCCCTGCCAATGTGCATGGAAGAGGAGTAGTTGCAAATAAGCCCTTTTACTACCCAGTACATATAGAGGTAATTGAGCAGCGGTAGATACTGCCTAGATAGGCAAGGGTTAAGAATGTTAATGTTATCATCCAATGATATGCCTCAATGCACTTAATTGTGATCTGGAGTGTGATTGGAGGAGGAGACCACCTGACCAGGGATTAACTAAACCCTTAGTCCAGAGAGGGGTTAGAGTTCCAGAAACTTCTGATGAGAGCAGATCTCTTCAGGCCCAGCTCTGCTAGTGAGCAGATGTCTTGGAATCCAGCTCGTGACTGAGAAGCAGCACCTCTGAGCACAAGCTCTGTCCACAGGCCTCCTAGGCCTCAGCAACTACACACAGAGTGACACAGGACAAACAGGACAAAGCTGCAGCTTCCAGCATTGGACACAGCTACATCCCAGCCTGCCCCCTGCATCCAGGCTGATGAGACAGCTAGTGAGGTTCCTCTCCAAGATCACTCCAGTACTGCACTTGTACAGAATCGTTTGGCGTGTTGTTACCATTGGTTCAAATAAAGAACTGTAAGTTACTTTTATGCACAACATTGCCTCCGTCTGGTCCCTGCTTCGGCTGTATCACAACCAAGGGCGGCCATCCATCTACCAGGGACACACACTACAGACTCTAAGGGCTGCCCCAGGGAGAACCAGCACCACAGCCTCTCCCTCTATATCATTTCTTGCTAACACCACCTGCTGGAGACCTGCCAGGCTGTAGGACAGCCCTCCAGTCCCCATACCAAGCACCGCAACACTAGCGTGCCTAGGCCGCAACCGCCAGCCACTCTAGTATTCTGGGCCCCAGCTGTCTCCAGGCCCCTAGAAAAGGCCAGGCCCCGGTGGGGGATATACCACTTTGCAGTATATAGGCATCTCCCCCACTCCCCAGTAAATAGGCACCCTCCCACTGCCCAGTATATAGGGAGCCCCCCCACTCCCCAGTGTATAGGCAGTCCCCTCAACCCCCAGTAAATATGCATCCCCCCACTACCTAGCAAACAGGCATCTGCCCAATCCCCTGTATATTGGCAGCTCTCCTTCACCACCACAGCATAAAAGCAGCTCCCCTCACCCCCCAGTAAATAGGCAGCCCCCCCCACTCCCCACTATATAGGCACAGGGCCGGATTAAGGTTGGTGGGGGCCCTTGGGCGCAAAATCTTTGTACCCACGTAAATGGAGGGTTTGTTTTTGCAGGATGAGTTCTGGATTCCAGTGCCACTATATACATTTTTTAAAGCCCATATAGTGTATGACAATACAATAGATGCACATAGTCAGGATCTCTATGATGATAGCGGAGTTATGGTAGACTGGAAACCAATTACTAGTTTAACATTTACACATGGTTTCAACATACAATGTTGTCTCTTGATCCTATTAGTTTGTATTTTGAGGGATCGCTATGCTGTATTTCTTTTGGGTTAAAACAAGGAATTAAACCACAATCATTCACTGAACAATGCTCACTCTATTGAAGAAATAGACAGATGAAAGCCTGGTCATTTAGGGTGGTGACACACACAGCGTTTTTAGGCAGTTTTTGGGACGTTTTTAGTTAGCGCATTTTCAGATCGTAAAAAACACATGCATTAACAAAACGCATGCGTTTTTGACAGGTTTGACCAATTATCTTAATTCAAACTTGTCAAAAACGCATGTGGTTTTTACAATCTGAAAACTAAAAACGGCCTAAAAACGCCATGTGTGTCATAACTAGAGATGAGCGAACATGCTCGTCCGAGCTTGATGCTCGTTCGAGCATTAGCGTACTCGAAACTGCTCGTTGCTCGGACGAATACTTCGCCCGCTCGAGAAAATGGCAGCTCCCGCCGTTTTGCTTTTTTCCTTCCCCTGTGTCAGCTGATAGTCAGCCCCCTGCCCAGGACCCTGCCACAAAAACCCCATCGTCGCCTCCACGATCCTCCACAGCATCCACCAGCGTTCAGCTCTCCCTACCCCAGACGCTGGAGCGGAAACGCAAATATAGTGCAACCCACCCGCACGCCCAAGCCCTTAATGTTGGGGAGTAGCCTAGAGACAGGGGCTCGGATTGGCGAAAGCTCGCCTGGCAGCGGAGCGCCAGCTCCATGCCAAGCAGCCTCAGAGGCATCCATGCATGCTGCCCCTGCTGTTTCCTGTCCATTTCCGTGGTGTTTCCATCCTTTTCTGAGGTTCCCAGGTGTTTGGCCAAGCTTCCCTGTGCAGAGCCTTGGTCCCCTTGAAAAATGCTCGAGTCTCCCATTGACTTCAATGGGGTTCGTTATTCGAGAAGAGCACTCGAGCATCGGGAAAAGTTCGTCTCGAATAACGAGTACCCGTTAACTTTTTTTTTATTTTTATTTTTACTATTTTTCAGACTCCCTAGGGTACTTTAACCCTAGGGTGTCTGTACGATCCTATCATATACTGCCATACTACAGCATGGCAGTATATGGGGATTTTACTACTCATACATTACCATGTGCTGACAGCACATGGTAATGAATGGTTTAACCCGAAGTAGCTTTGGGTCACGGGGAGCGCCGATCCACGGAAAGATGGCGCCGCCTGCGCGCCGCCACCTTTTTGATGCCGCCGGCACCTTTGCCGGCACCGATCGCTGGTGTTACCGGTAAGCCTTTGCTGTAATATGCAGCAAAGACTTACCGGCTATGGAGAGGGCTCGGCCCGCGAGCCCTCTCCATGTACCGGGACCCGACATGTGACGTACTATTACGTCACATGTCGGTAAGGGGTTAAGTTACTTTAACCCTAGGTTGTCTGACTAATCCTACCATATAGAGCCATATTACAGTATGGCAGTATTTAGGGATTTTCCACATCTTATATTGCAATGTGCAAATTGGACATTGTAATAGATGGGCTAAAACGAGACAGCCTCAGGTCTTTGTTTGACCCAAGGCTGTCATGGCAACAGATCGCCGCTCCCTGGTGGCAATCAAAGTGTTAACACTTGTGATTCCTGCTAGCATGGATTGCGGGTGTTAGTGGTGGGTGTTTGATGCAACATACAGCAAACCTCATGACTAGAGATGAGCGAGCACTAAAATGCTCGAGTGCTCGTTATTCGAGACGAACTTTTCCAGATGCTCGAGTGCTCGTCTCGAATAACGAGCCCCATTGAAGTCAATGGGAGACTCGAGCATTTTTCAAAGGGACCATGGTCTCCCCCCAACATATAGGCAGCTCCCCCCAAAATAAATAGGAGCTCCCCCCAATTCCCTGGGTATAGGCAGCACCCCCTCGCTACCCAGTGTATAGACAGCTCCCTCACCCCTCAGTTATATTGAGCTCCTACCCTTATCCCCTCTTGTGTCTTTAGCAAGTATCCCGACCCAGCTGTGTGTGCACACTATGACATCATAGCGGAGCAGGCTCACGCTACTGCTGTAGAAGAGAGGAGAAGAGGAGCAGTGGGGGCACAGGAAGGTGAGTACTTTGTGCCAGGGCAGTGGGAGGCTTCTGGTGTCACTTGCCTATAACAGGCCTGGTCTTCCACCGGGCAAAGAAACGGGACTAGTTATAGGCAGTGCGCAGGCGCGGGGTAGGAACACTCTGCTCACTGCTCATCCCACAACATTCCCCTCCCCATCCATAGATCCAAGAATAAGGAATCTCTATTATATCATCCAGGATAATCTGGTCTGATCTGCAGTCACTTTATTGAATAGATAGAGTTTTTTGGACAGAGTTTTACCATAATAATAGCATTTTTGTTAAATGCAAACAGATAGAGGGAAATTCAAAAAATTCTGCACAGAGCAATGTTTAACTTTCTCCCTTAAGATGCAAATCAAATATTAAATTAGAATTTTTTTGAAGCGAGGTCTGACAAGTGCGGGTGATACCGGTGCCCGATTCTGCAGCTAATGACCACTAACATATTCATATGTCACAGCTCATACACCAATGGTTAATAATCCAGAGCTCTGACAGACGCCTTCCTATAGGGAACCTGGCCGCAAAATACCTGTCAATGTGTGCCGATGCCCCCCCATCCATACGGATAGCGTCACCTGTCCCCTTAACTACCTGACAGCTCACATATGTCTACAACTTGTCACCCCACAGTAATTGGCTCGTTGTAAAATACATTGCTGGCATGGAGAAAAAAAATCGAATAAAATATAAAAAAATAACTACATTCTGATGCAAAAGTAAAGAAGGAGATTTCTGCAGAATTGAGTCGGTGCATCTATAAATCGCCGATAAAGCAAAAAAACAAACGATGACATAATAAATAATAAAAGAAATTAAAAGAAGTTTTTTAAAAATTTAATTTAATAGATTCAGGTTAAAAAATTGTGTGAACTGTTTCTACTCCGTTAACAAAGCAATCTACAATAAAAAATAGTGTAAACTGTAAAATGTAAATAAAAAATGTGTTTACTTGTTTACAAAAACAATGAAAAAGGTTCCAATGAATATGAAAAATTTGAGAGAACACCTACTGTATGAGAAGGAATACTTCAATAAAAAATGTATCAATGCCCTTGTTTTTAATAAAAAAAAGCTTAAAAATTATGTAAATGATCTTGAGGTGCTCCAGACTCCATTAACAACCATGGAGCCCGGAGCCCCTCAGGCTCATTTGCATAATTTGCCTTAAAAAAAAAAAAGAAAACAGGTCATAAGAAGCTAAAAATGCTGGTGTATGCCAGAGTGTGCTTGGTTTACAATCCTTCATCCTGGTGGTAGATGTCCTTTAAAGAGAACAAACTATAAGCCACACACAGAACCTTCTAGATGTCTTTATACATCTTACGCTGAGGCCTCTATCCATGGGATTAGAGCCACTATTACACTTTAAAGACTTTGTCCGCCGGAGCTCACCTTCTTCTTCCTGGTGCATGTGATAACCCGTTGGAAAAACGCGATTCGGGCCCTTAGTAAATTCCAAAGTTATTAATATGTAAAGTCACACACGTCACATTTCCAAAAAAATAGGCATAAAGTCCAAAACAGACTGGTCAAAGGGGTTAAATGAAGATTAAAATAGCAAAAGTAATTTCAAGGTATTTTTTATGTTTATTTTTTGTGTTTTGTATTTCAATCTTTTGTAATTTTTTTTTCTTAAAAAACGTACGTTGTAAAATATAATCCACCACGAAGGGCGATTATTCACCCTCTAAATGAAGTGACGGGTTATTTTTCTTTGCAGTGTTTTTCCCATCTAAAGGCTCCGGTTATTTTTCTGCCCCATTTACTGACATTTAGTAAATTACATTGATCAAAACACTAATTTAGCTTCTACCATCAATCAGTCGCAGGTAACAATTAATAATATAACAATTGAAATTACAACGTGGAGCATTCACCCGGGCGGCGCAGATGGCAGAGCCGGATCTACATTCTGCAGCCCAGTTATCCAGACACTGACTGCGACATCAGGATTATTGGCGACTTCTGGATTATTTTTCCTTTTTTTTGGTCAATATTAAGTTGACAATGATTAATGTAGAAAACAACGTAATGGATGAATGAACAAGTTGATTGATATTGGTAAGAAAAAACAATAATAAGGAGAAGAAAATAATGTAGCCAGATAAAAAAAAGTCAGAACTCTATGAATTGATTTTTTTTTGCAGTGTTGTGACCACACCCAGGGCTACGCTGGAGGCCGTCATCACAACCAATCAGTGACATTCATGCCCTGCACGGATATTCACCCGCGTGTTCATCCAGGGCCTGATATAGATTCTTCTGGCACAGCTGAATTCTCTGACAGTCCGCTGTCCGCTGGTGTGATGATGGGGAGCCATGGTATAGGACAGTCAGTCACCACTAGGAATGATAGGAGGACACACTGCCCCCTGCTGGTGTGAAGATGTGTGGAGCCTTAGTATAGGACAGTCACTCACTAGTAGTGATAGGAGAACACACTGCCCCCTGCTGGTGTGATGAAGTGGGGAGCCATGGCATAGGACAGTCACCCCCAGCAGTGATAGGAGGACACACTGCCCCCTGCTGGTGTGATGATGTGGGGAGCCATGGCATAGGAGAGTCACCCCCAGCAGTGATAGGAGGACACACTGCCCCCTGCTGGTGTGATGATGTGGGGAGCTCGGGCATAAGACAGTCAATCACCCCTAAAAGTGATAGGAGGACACACTGCCCCCTGCTGGCGTGATGATGTGGGGAGCTCGGGCATAAGACAGTCAATCACCCATAAAAGTGATAGGAGGACACACTGCCCCCTGCACGTGTAATGATGTGGGGATCATGGTTTAGGACAGTCTGTCACCCCAAGTAGTAATAGGAGGACACACTGCCCCCTGCTGGTGTAATGATGTGGGGGCCATGGTATAGCACAGTCCGTTACCCCTAGTAGTGATAGGAGGACACACTGCCCCCTGCTGGTGTGATGATGTGAGGCCCGTGGCATAGGACAGTCAGTCAACCCAGCAGTGATAGGAGGACACACTGCCCCCCGCTGGTGTGATGATGTGGGGATCATGGTTTAGGACAGTCTGTCACCCCTAGTAGTGATAGGAGGACACACTGCCCCCTGCTGGTGTGATGATGTGGGGAGCTTGGAAATAAGACAGTCAATCACCCCTAAAAGTGATAGGAGAACACACTGCCCCCTGCTGGTGTGATGATGTGGGGAGCTTGGGCATAAGACAGTCAATCACCCCTAAAAGTTATAGGAGGACACACTGCCCCCTGCACGTGTAATGATGTGGGGATCATGGTTTAGGACAGTCTGTCACCCCTAGTAGTGATAGGAGGACACACTGCCCCCTGCTGGTGTGATGATGTGGGGAGCTCGGGCATAAGACAGTCAATCACCCCTAAAAGTGATAGGAGGACACATGCCCCCTGCACGTGTAATGATGTGGGGATCATGGTTTAGGACAGTCTGTCACCCCTAGTAGTAATAGGAGGACACACTGCCCCCTGCTGGTGTGATGATGTGGGGGCCATGGTATAGCACAGTCCGTTACCCCTAGTAGTGATAGGAGGACACACTGCCCCCTGCTGGTGTGATGATGTGAGGCCCGTGGCATGGGACAGTCAGTCAACCCAGCAGTGATAGGAAGACACACTGCCCCCCGCTGGTGTGATGATGTGGGGAGCCTTGGTATAGGACAGTCTGTCACCCCTAGCAGTGATAGGAGGACACACTGCCCCCTGCTGGTTTAATAATGTGGGGGTCATGGTATAGGACAGTCAGTCACCCCTTACAGTGATAGGAGGACACACTGCCCCCTGCTGGTGTAATGATGTGGAGGCCATGGTATAGCACAGTCAGTCACCCCTAGTAGTGATAGGAGGACACACTGCCCCCTGCTGGTGTGATGATTTGGGCTCTTCCCTGGAGTATCTCCTCCAGATTACAATGGTGTTGTACTGGCCAAACAAAGTATAGCACCAATATACCATTAGATAATAAAGAAATGGGAATGCAGAATTCCAGAAGACAACAACCTATTTCGGAAGAAATTCCTATTAATTCCCAATAATTAACATATCTGTTAAACCTCGGACCCGGACTAGAATGTCGGCCATATCAGATTCCTGTAATGGGGGGAACAGTTTGCAGTAGACAACCTCAACTTTTGCAAAATCAATCATCTGATGGATATTGTCATCATATTTTCAATGGTGAAGTGACCCCGTTGCTACATTATCAGCTGAAGTACAATAAAGTTACAATCTCAAATCCTTCACCGACAAAAGCGGCGCTCGGCCGGGGGGGGGGGGGGGGTTCGACATTTGTGTTTAGTGTAAGCAGTCAGACATTTCATTAGTCTTAAGTCTTTTATAATGTGTAGGTGTCGCTCCCGAGACATTCTGACACAAACTGATATTTATTGAACAACTTCCCATTATAATCAGAGAGGTGGAATAGAACATGTTCCCTCCCGGTAGGAGACGCTTTGTAGCCGCGCTATTCTTTCTATATAAACACTGAGAAACGCCTAATGTGTCATGTACATGGAAATATAATGGAATAAGTTACAGAACAATAGAAGAATCGGAGCTCAGTATAACCAGGACTTAGGGCTCGGAGGAGAGGAAAGTTGATGTGAAGTTTGTGATATAATACATGATGTGCCGGACATGATCTACCACTAGCTCTGGTCAGTGTTCACACCACATCATTGACTTTTTTAGCATCCGATGCTGATTTTTTTTTCATTAATTGCTTTATTTGATTGAAAAAGCTAAAGAAGCATCGGGACAGTCCATCCTTGGCTCTGTGTTACCTGACCCGGTAGGAATGGCGGCTGCTGTCCTCCAGTCCATGCTACTCTTACATCTGGTTTCGGGGCAAAACTAAGAGAGGCAGAGCCTCATGGGTGACTTCTGAATGGGGTCCCCAATCTCATTTAAAAAAATATACACTCACCGGCCACTTTATTAGGTACACCTGTCCAACTGCTCGTTAACACTTAATTTCTAATCAGCCAATCACATGGCGGCAACTCAGTGCATTTAGGCATGTAGACATGGTCAAGACAATCTCCTGCAGTTCAAACCGAGCATCAGTATGGGGAAGAAAGGTGATTTGATGCCTTTGAACGTGGCATGGTTGTTGGTGCCAGAAGGGATGGTCTGAGTATTTCAGAAACTGCTGATGTACTGGGATTTTCACGCACAACCATCTCTAGGGTTTACAGAGAATGGTCTGAAAAAGAAAAAACATCCAGTGAGCGGCAGTTCTGTGGGCGGAAATGCCTTGTTGATGCCAGAGGTCATAGGAGAATGGGCAGACTGGTTCGAGCTGATAGAAAGGCAACACTGACTCAAATCACCGCCCGTTACAACCAAGGTAGGCAGAAGAGCATCTCTGAACGCACAGTACGTCCAACTTTGAGGCTACAATTTGCACAAGCTCATCGAAATTGGACAGTAGAAGATTGGAAAAACGTTGCCTGGTCTGATGAGTCTCGATTTCTACTGCGACATTCGGATGGTAGGGTCAGAATTTGGCGTCAACAACATGAAAGCATGGATCCATCCTGCCTTGTATCAGCGGGTCAGGCTGGTGGTGGTGGTGTCATGGTGTGGGGAATATTTTCTTGCCGCTCTTTGGGCCCCTTGGTACAACGCCACAGCCTACCTGAGTATTGTTGCTGACCATGTCCATCCCTTTATGACCACAATGTACCCAACATCTGATGGCTACTTTCAGCAGGATAATGCGCCATGTCATAAAGCTGGAATCATCTCAGACTGGTTTCTTGAACATGACAATGAGGTCACTGGACTCAAATGGCCTCCACAGTCACCAGATCTCAATCCAATAGAGCAAAGACATATAGCATATACACATCACCTATCTATACACATATAGAGCATATACACAACACCATATATACAGACATACAACATATACACACACCACACATACACACACACACAAAAAGAGCACATACCCGATACTCCAGGTGCTGGGCCCCCTAACAATGAGGACCCCATAGCAGCTGCTATCCCTGTAGTTACGCCTCTGATCTCGTTCTGGCTATAAACATTCCGCTTCTGACTGCTGGTCGGCAACTAATAGTCCTTATAGTAATAACTCTGTAAATATAGCATATTGTACTCTGTCTCAATGGGGGACATGTTTCATAAGTCCGGCTTTGTCCGAATGTTTTTTGGGACTTTTCTTGGCTTTTCTTCTGTTCAGATGTATCTAAGTGTTTTTTTTTCCTTATTGATACATGTGGCTTTTGGTCTTTTGTGAATTTGCGACTTTTTAAAACAAAAGTCGTAAAATCACAATCGGCTCTTAGCTAATTTCTATACCTGGTGAGCCTGGTGAGCAAAAAGTGTCGCGTGCGCCTCAATCCCAGCGCATGCACTTATTAAATATCCATGCAAGCGGTTTTAGCCATGAAGAAAGGGCACAAAAAGTGCCGACAAAAGTGCGTTGTAAAGACCTTAGCAGATGTCCCCCAATGTTGTGACTTTTTTTCTGCGCATAAATAGTCACAAATAAGCACAAATACCATGAAAAGTCTTAAAAATTAAAGAAAATGGCAAACCAAAAATTTGATACATGTGCCCCATTGGGGCACATTTACTAAGGGTCCGAATGATTCTTTTTCGTCGGGTTTCCCGAAAAAAACTCGGGGCAATTCAGCGCATGCGATCGGATTGTGGCGCATCGGCGTCGGCATGCAAATCGGGGGGCAACTCACCCAGGGGATAATGCAGGGAGAACTCAGGTAATTTGCAGCTGTAGCCTTTGCCTGGGAATGAAATAGTCAAATGGTAACATGTAAGATGTTATCCAATCAGTTGGCTTTATTGTAAACTAGAGTGTGAATGGAGAGGTTAGAGTGTGCAGCATACCTTCATTCCCAGGATCTGAGTTGGGAGACTCCAATCCAAAGCTGCAGCTTCCACAGTTTGGACACATCTCCATTATCCCAGCCTGTACCTACTACCAGGCTGGTGCTTTATTCTGGTGGACCACTCTCCATGACCACTCCAGTTCCAGAATCCAAATCTGCTGTTTAGGCCCGTAGCCTGCTACCTGTTGTTCAATAAAGAGCCTTGAGTTGATTTGAACAACGTTGCCTCTGTCAGATCCCTGGGTATGGCTGTTACCACCACGGGCTTCCCCATCCATTACCCAGGGACCTATATTACAGACACTCAGGGGTTGCCCCAGGGAGAACCAGTGAATCAGCCTCTCCCTCCATATTTCTTGCACGCACCACTTGTACCAAGCACCCGGACATCAGCGCGCCCTAGGCTGCAACCGCCAGCCACTCCGGTATTCTGGGCCACGGCTGCCTCCAGGCCCCAATAAAAGGCTAGGCCCCGGTTGGGGGATGTTGCACATCCATCAGTATCAGGTTGATGTTTTTTTCATTTCCTAACATTATTGATGTTAGAAGGGTCACATTTTTGTCATCTGAATTTTGCAGATTTTTTAAAATGAAAATTCCATTAATCCAGGCGTCTCCTGGTTTCATGTAACTTTTCCCTTGTTCGGCTGAAGTTGATGTGACTTTCCATCTTCCCACATCTTCTTAACTTATGCTAGAATATAGTCTATTCTTATTTTGTTCAATGTTCCACAAACAAATCGCGCTAATATGCTCCATGGTAACTAAAACCGCCTGAGCTGGAAATTTTGTCTTTAAAATGATGCCTTATTACGGATCACTGCCATATGAAGGAGCCTTGACGGACTCTGACAGCGCCAAGTAACGAGGGGGGGGGGGTGTGCAGGATATCTACAGCAGTGTCTGCCACACTCAGTAAACAGAACACATTTCACAGTCTAAATCTTCATATAATAGCGTACTGGGCTTACTTAAAGGAAATCGGTCGTGAGTTTTGACCATGACCATAATTCTTGGTTACAATTTTAGCAGCATTAACTATGCAGTTCTGCAGCCAGTGTTAGTTATTATCCCAGTAGGGCTGTGTGACAGACCTTTATGAATGTGGTTAGTAGCAGCAGGACTGTGATATATGGATTGACATTCAAGTGCACTAAGCGAGTGTCCACACACTGTTGTACTCTCTTCAGTCAATATTAAATATTATTGTCCCTGGAGATATGTGTAATAAGACCTCCGTTAGGTTGTTAGTAGCAGCAGAACTGTGAAATATGGATTCCATGTGCACTGGGGGCGTGACCTCTCACTGCTGTCTACTACCCAGGCAGTAAATACTAGCACGGGGTGGGAGTTGTAGAACTAGAATGTTAGGGAGCAGTAAGTTCCATTATTATGTATCTAGCCCCCGGTAGACCCTTTTAATTGTAAGACAGAACTGCTTTTTCTCCAAAATAATTTCCACAGCTTGTAATGGGCATCCGCCTGTACTCTAGATCCACTGTGTCACCTAATCAGACTGAGCACATTTGTGTAATGGGGGCTTGACTTGGGGTGAATCCGATGGGCAATCACTATATGACTTCACACTAACCTTTCAGACAAAAAATCTGAAACTTTTTTCCTAAATCTATGTATTGGGCAATTCCTCTTACTTTTGAGAAAAAACCTAAGAGGTTGCAGGTATTCACCCATTAACATGAGCGGATCTGAACCACAATGTTTGGGTAAGTGTTGAACATTGCAGGTTTGGGTCCCCACAACTTCAGCCAGAAGTCCAATTGTGGATGCTCCCCCCCCCCTTGCCAGTAACACCCACAATTGGTGCTGGCATGGGGATAAACAATCCTTGGGAAAATGGAGGCACGGACGCAACATCGGTATGTAAATGATGCCATCTGGCACCGATTGCAGATTTTAATGGTGGCAGTTCAGGACCAGGTTTGGCCAAACTTGACCAGGTCGCTCTTGATCAGGTCTGCTCATTCTGACCCGTTAACCATAATACCGGTATCCGAGACTCGCTCTTACAATTCTCTGCAGAGTTTCTTCCATTTATTCGAGAAGATAGATAAAGCAAAACCAAAAATGAAAGGTTTCGACGGCAGGAAACCAAACAAGAGAAGAAATCAGAAAGTAAATTCAGATTTGGTTTCACCATATGGAAATCATTCAGATCTGATGAAGACCCCGGTACGGTGCAGTAACGTGTAGCACATCTACTACATCTTGCACTCCGAGTCCTTGTTATTTCTTACTTTGCTGTAATCTCCTGTGTGGTATCACATGTTCCCTACATAATGATATCTCAAGAAACTTCACTTCTTTCCTTCTCTTTGTCAACAGCCGTTGTTTGTACCTGCGGAGCGGAATAATTCCGGATAACAAGAAAATATACATTTTCTGACACGTTACACCTTCACGTCTTTCAGATGTTTAAAGAATTGGCAAGTGACAAGCGGTGAATTTCAGAAAACCTGCTAATTCGAAAACTATTAATTAATAGCCTGGATTTGTAAGCCGCGCCCCCCCCACCGCACTTCCGCGTAACATTAGAAGCTATTTAAAAACGTTCACAATAGTCTTTTGTGTCGAAATCTAAAGAGCATAAATTAAAGCAAAGGAAATATTCGGCATCAATTTCAGAAGTCAAAGTACAATTACCGGGAGAATTTCTTATCTCCCCCCCCCCCTCTTTTTCTGCATTTTTAAACATCTAGGGCGCCGTTCTACTTTTCAGCCTTTGACTAATTTGAATCGGTCCAATTTGTAGGATATTGTTCCTTTATGCCCTCCCACCACTCATCAGGAACGCGCCGTTTCAAGGAAGTGACTACAGTAATTTATCATCCGAGTGATAAGTTCCCCTGGTCAGTAAAATATGTTTCTTTATGCAGCTCAAAAATTTGCACTCTGTAAGAATTTTAACACAAATTTTGGTAAAAAAAACATTTATAAAGAAGACAATTATACTGTATATAAAGTGCTGGGAGCAGCAGTAAAAATAAGAGACGTAATAAAGATACAAAATATGTTCTACAAGGAACGATAAGAAGGAGAGGTCTACAAAGGGTGCCGTAGGGAAAACAATTATATTTGTGATTTCTGTAGATTTAAAGAGGTTTTTACATGAATAATGGGGGAAAGTAATATAATAAAACAGTACTTATAACGACATGCAAACTAAAGGTAGAATCCAAATAAGAGCCATAAATAATGGGGCAGATTTACTTACCCGGTCCATTCGCAATCCAGCGGCGCGTTCTCTGCGGTGGATTCGGGTCCGGCCGGGATTCATTAAGGTAGTTCCTCCGACGTCCACCAGGTGGCGCTGCTGCGCTGAAGAGCATCGGAACGCGCTGGAGTTCATCGGCCTATTCCTAGTGAAGGTAAGTGCAAACTCCACGACATATTTTTTTTTAAAAATGCAGCGGGTTTTCCGAATCCGTTGGGTTTTCGTTTGGCCACGCCCCCCGATTTCCGTCGCGTGCATGCCAGAGCCAATGCGCCACAATCCGATCGCGTGCGCCAAAATCCCGGGGAAATCGGCGAAAATCGTAAATATTCGGGTGACACGTCGGGAAAATGCAAATCGGGCCCTTAGTAAATCTTTAAATGTGTTATAAAAAAATATTAAAAATAATAATAATAATAGTAAAAGATTATGTTTATAAGGACTCTGCTAAAGGCCTAAACAGTGTTTATTGTTTACCCCTGCTCTGATTCACTTCTGCACTGGTGTACCTGCTCTGAATCCCTGCTGAATCAGTATAGCCGCTTTGATTTCTCGCTGCTTTGACTTTTTACTGCTCAGGTGTAGCTGCTCTGATTCCTTGCTTCTCCGATGTAGCTGCTCTGATTCCTTACTGCTCTGGTGTAGCTGCTCTGATTCCTTACTGCTCAGGTGTAGCTGCTCTGATTCCCTGCTTCTCCGATGTAGCTGCTCTGATTCCTTACTGCTCTGGTGAAGCTGCTCTGATTCCTTACTGCTCTGGTGAAGCTGCTCTGATTCCCTGCTACACCGATTTACCTTCTCTGATTTTTTGCTTAACAGTTGTAGCTACTCCAATTCCTTTCTGCACTGGTGTAGCTGATCTTATTCTTTGCTGCACTGGTGTAACTGCTCTGATTCCCTTCTGCATCAGTGTAGCTGTTCAGATTACTTGTTGCTCTGATGTAACTGCTCTGATTCCCTGCTGCTCCAGTGTAGCTGCTCTTATTCCATGCTGTTCCGTTATAGCTGCTCTGATTATTTACTGCTCCAGTGTAGCTGCTCTGATTCCTCACTGCACTGCCTTAGCCGCTGTGATTTCTGTTTGCTGCGATCAGGGCCGCATCTGCCATGAGGCAATATGAAAATCTTGCATCAGGCGGCACATAGCGGCTCCCCATGCAGGGCTCCCCAAACAGACCAACCATTTCAGCAGAATCTACACCGTGTGCTTATCACCAGATCCTCCTCCTGTCTCTCACATGATCCTCATCCTTCTGCCTCCTCCCACAACATGCCGGCACCGACTGCAGGAGTGCAGTGAGAGCAGTCAGCAGTACTGCCATCTACTGCAAGTACTTGCCACTCTGACTGCTCCTGACATGAAAGCTGCAGCCACTCACATTTGTCATGCTTCCAGACCATAGGGAAGCTTCTGACAGCAGCCCCTCTCCTCCTCAGACGTGGCTGAAGCTTGACAAGAGGGGGTGAAGCTGCAGTCCCAGTCCAGAGCAAAGGAGTGTGAACAGAAGCCAGTGAAGGAGTGAGACATAGCAGAGAGACACACTCTAAGTCTCTGCCATGTCTGTTCACTACATGTGGAGGAGAGATCAGGGAATGTTGTAGTTTCAGAGGAGCTTATATGTGGAGACTGTAATTTTACTGCTCAGGCCAAAAATATAGTAAACAAAATAGCACACACAGAAACAAAAAATCCCCCAATCCATGGTTCTAGTAGTCTTTTCCTGATAGCTATTGTCTCCCCTTCCAGCCATGTTTGTCTTTTCGTCTATTTAGTAGTCTGAGTCCCCTGCTCCCATAATGTATGTTGATTAGCTGGCTTTTGGTACAGATTTTCCACCTGTAAAATCTTTCCCATATCCCTCTCCTATGGGGGCCACTGTGAGACTGCTTCTCCTACTATGTGGCTATCTGCCACCGAAGGAGGTAAAGAGGAGAGTATTTTGCTATGTGCCTAAAATATTTTCCACTTTTGCCACCTAACAGGAATATGAGCTGAATACTTCTGCAAGGGTGTTAAAAGAAGAAAATATTTTAGCCATGTGACCAAGAACCTTTTACCATTCTTGCAGATAAATTCATGACAATTATATTTACCTCATTACCTCTTTCCACATTGAGGAGAATATTCCTGCTATTCAGCTATTTGCTAGGGTAGGAAGACTACTTACTTCAAATAGTTTGCACTTTTGATCCAAACCCATCATTGCAGATAGCCATACAGACAACAAAAAAACAATAATTTAATGAAGGGGTGCTATAAGGTATATTATATAGCCCTTTCGCTGCCAGGAATGCATCTCTAACACCCTGACATGGTGGCTCCTCTGTAGCCAGGGACGTGTCTAACACATCCTGGATATTGAGACCCATAACATTTGATTTGTGGCACCTAGAAACACAGTCTTAGAGTTGTGTTTAAAGAAGTTTGGTTTCTTTGTGCAAGATAATAGTCGATATGTACCGTTATATTTACAATCAGCTACCATGCTACCCAAAATATACAGAGAGCACACTTGCACTTGTTTTGGATCTTTTACGTTCAGTAATTGAGCGCGCAATAAGCTCTCTGCTGCTGCAATATTTCCTACACAGAGTGGGGGAGTGGCTTGGGGCGTAATTTCCATTTTCGCCCCAGGCAGCAAATATGCTAGAATCGGCCCTGGCTGCGATGTATTAGCTCTGACTTTTTTTCTGCTCAGGTGTAGCTGCTCTGATTTCCTGCTGCTCCAATGTAGCTGTTCTTATTTCTTTCTGCACTTATGTAACTATTTTGATTACTTGCTGATCCGATGTAGCTGCTCTGATTCCCTGCTGCTCAAGTGTAGCTGCTCTTATTCCGTGCTGTTCCGGTATAGCTGCTTTGATTCTTTACTGCTCCGGTGTAGCTGCTCTTATTCCTTTCTGCACTGCTGTAGCTGCACTGATTTCTCAATGCTCCGGTGTATCTGCTCTGACTTTTTACTGCTCCGATGTAACTGCTTTTATTGTTTTCTGCACTGGTGTAGCTGCTCTGATTCCCTGCTGCACTGGTGTAGCTGCTCTGATTCCCTGCTGCACTGGTGTAGCTGCTCTGATTCCCTGCTGCACTGGTGTAGCTTCTCTGATTTTTTTGCTGAACCGGTGTAGCTGCTCCAATTCCTTTCTGCACTGGTGTAGCTGCTCTTATTCCTTGCTGCATCAGTGTAGCTGCTCTTATTCCTTGCTGCATCAGTGTAGCTTATCTGGTTTTGAGTTGCTCCAACATGGCTGCTCTGGTGTAACTGTTCTGATTACTAGCTGCTTCCGTGTATCTGCTCTGATTTCTTGCTGCAATGGTGTAGCTGCTCTTATTCCTTGCTGCTCCTGTGTGCCTTTTCTAACTCTTTACTGCCCCAGTGTAGCTTCTCAAAAACCTTGTTGAAACAGTGTAGCTGCTCTGATTCCCTGCTGCTCCGATGTATCTGCTCTGATTACTTTCTGCACTGGTTTAGCTG